>CAKAOI010044965.1:0-57339 GCA_916701655.1 Sebastiscus albofasciatus | reverse complement strand
GCTATTACTCCTGTATATCTTTACATAACATATAGTTGTTTGCTGCTATATTAATGCTCTGAATATCGAATTTAGCACCTCTAACACTGCTGGGGTTAAACCACATACTGTATATCTATGCATCAAAGAAGTTGCATGGGTTGACATGGGTATTTGTTAAATCATCAAATACGTGTGTGATTTTACTCCTTCACTACTCTACTCTTTCTGTCTAGATTTTTCTGAGAAACCAACACCTGTACACTGTGGAGCAAAACGACGCAGAGGAGCTGGTGGCCAGAGCAGCCAGGAAAATTGAACAGCTGCTGCGGAAGAGGTCTGCTGCCTTGGAGGTACGATTCACTCCACTTAGAGGAACCAACTGTCAGTTTGTAATTTGGGTTTTAAAGCTGTACAGGATGAGATCTTAATTAACCAGCGCTACGAAAAGAAGTTTTCCATCTGCTTCTTGTCGAGACATCGTAGACTTGAATAAGTATATTCAATAACCAAAGCGCATGTGGTGAACCATGTGTTTAGCCCACTTTGGTTCAGCTATTGGCTTTGTGTTGATTCTCTCTCTGTGTTTTGATAAGCAGTTGAAAAAGACAAACACACATTGAAGGTGCAATGTTGTACTGTATGTTTTTGGGACATGGTAACATTTGTGACATTAAATCAGGCAGATTTTAAACAAATTATATAATAACATTACATGGCAAAGTCGTATTTAAATAAACAAGCTGAGTGCATTTAGCTTACTATATTTTGGTTGACCAACGTTACACCTACCAGTCTCCACAGGGCTGTAGTACGAAGCAGGATTTGGGGTTAGCGAGGTAACTTCAGGGTTAACCTTGGGTTTTCTGTCCTACGACGGTGGTTCACTTCTTACCGGGGTAGATCGCCATGGTAACTTATGTTAAACACCTAACCTGCTCTGGAGCAGGTTATGTTCCAGATAAGAGATCAACTCGTATAAAAGCACCGCCTACTGACCAATCACAGCTTGGTGCGCGGATCGTGTGATAACACACATAAGAGGAAGTTTAAATCATAATCCAGGCTGAAAGCAACACAGTTTAAACTGACAAATGCAGGAAGGGCAGCTGGATTTATGCTGTAGGTGCTTACTGCTTTGAATTATGTTGTTATATTTATTTTTCACTTGTTGTCAAGTCCGTTTCACGCCGCCGGAGTTGGGGATGCAGCTGAAAGAAGGCTGAAATAATCATACACGCCACAACAAGGACATAATGAAGTGTAGTTAACTTATCCATTACACTTCTGAAAGCTATTTATATATCACTGCACCATCTAGATGGCTATATCTAACTTTTGAGTGTTCCGTTCAATTAATAAGTCTGTTAATTTACGCATTCACACATCGGCAATTTTTTCTTTTACCAGCTGTTCTTCCTGCATTTAGCACCTTCAACTGTGATACTTTAAGTCTGGATTATGTGTTTAACTTCGTCGTATTTTTCTAGTCTAGTTTCTTTCTAGTCTAGTTTCTTTCTAGTTTGCTTTTGGTTTGTAAAATGTGCCTCTCTGCTGACTTATCCATGTTTGTGATTGATCGTATGCTGCAAACACCGCTCCTTTCATGTGAACAAGCTTAAAGCCAGACTGAGAAATCCTGGGTTGAAGATACCCTGGGCATGTTGAACTCACTTCGTAGTACAGGCCTCTGGACAGATAGGATAGGGCAGTGGTTCCAATCCTTAAGGGACCCCTTTTCTATCATTGAGTAAACTGGATATATCTTATTATAGTCAATGCATAATAATAACAACAGTACAGAATAACTGATAACTGTACAATTAACCCAAATAGTGAAATCAATAACTGCAGGAACTTTGTGTAAAACAAGCGATTTGGATGAATTTTGAGTAGATTATTTCCTGTTAACATCAAAGATGAGTTTTCCTGTTATTTTTAGGAACTTTGAATACAATTCTCTATAATATGTATTATTTTTGGATCTATAACAATAATTTAACATACTTTTTTGGACAAATGCAGTGTTTTCTTCTCCCTGACGCTTAGCCATTGTTCTATCAGCTCTTTGGTTGTTTTAATTGCGTACTTTTCTAAAGCAGAAAGAGGCTGTTTAGCAGAGAGGAGAGGCTCTGTGAATATAGCTTGTGTTCAGGTCTTCACTGTGTCCTCATCCCTGTGAGATTTGAAGTTTATATCTTAAATAATAATCTAAATGTTAAAAATAACAATTTAATTTAGTTTTCTTCACATAAATGAATGAAATACTGAGATACAGGCCAACTGTAGGCTATATTTGTTTTTGAAAAAGTTGTCTTGCACCTCTTTAAATCAAGAAGGCCTCGCAGCCCCCCGGTGAAGCTTTTGGCGACCCATAGTGGGGGTCGTGATCCCTAGGTTGGTAACCAGTGTGGGATAGGGCAAACTAAGAAAAGAGCTTTAAATGTTCAAACTTTCCAGTGGAAAATGTCCCTGTTGTTTTTGGCTTCAAAAAAAGGACTGGCCTGGATTGAACTCACAACACAGAGCCTGAGGGCTTCAGCTGCACAGTACCACAACCCGGATAGTTTAGTGTTCTAATGTGAAACATGTTGTAATCCTGAAGTCTAGTCAAAGTATTAACATTGAATACATCTATTCATTGCTATATTCAGATACAGTAAATGTTGAGTTGAATATCTGTTGGATATCTAATGATCTAATGAGCTCCTGCATTAACAAAAAGAAAATATATATACTGTATATTGGGGATAAATTCTACATTATCCCCCTGTAGGCCAGATCGTATCATAGTTGTAAATAGAAAATAGTACTTATATAATCATTATAGTAAAATGATGTAACCAATACATTTAGATTTTAAATAATCTGATTATAAGTTGAAACATAAAGCATTCTGTTGCAGTTACACCACCATCTGGCTATGTATTTAATTCATTATCTGTCTGGCTGAGGTTTCACGCTAGTTTTCCAAGTGTGATTTCTGTGGGTTTGGTTGAAATGATCCGTTAAATGGAGGAAGTCACATTCAAAACATTTTTAATGATCATCTGGCATCAGGGTCCCTGGTCATTTTCCATATCTAAAGGCTTTCTGTGAGGGAAACTTAATTACTAGGAGGAAATCAGTCAACAACCTTTACGATTCTGTAGCCTGTCACTTTGTCACAAGCTATCATCTGAATGTTGTGGTCATTTTGTTAAAAGAGCACTTATATTTCAGTGGTGAGGTGATACATGTAGAACAGATCACATCATTGGGTGACTTTATGAATGATAGATGGAGTTTGTATATGCAATAAGAGCAGTGGGTGAAGCATGCACATAAAAGAGTAGAGAACGAGGACTGAGATCTTTGTTCTGCGGTATCCAATGTGATAATGAGAGCTTTGACCCTGGGGATGTTCTCTCTTTCTCCCCTTTTTTCACTTAGAAGTGGGTCAGATATTCTCATCTATATCAGGAGTTTGAACTGTTTTTATACATTCAGAGGGAGTTCACGGCACCCCCTTACTCTGCCTTTATAAGGCATCACCATTGTTGTCTTATTCGTAATGGAGAGGGAGTATTTATGAATGTCCATAAACACATCTCCTGCCAAGTGTCTGCCTTGTGTATGTTAAGTAAACACCCTGGTGTTCTTATCATTTTTCCGAGTACTGGTGCCATAAGATGCGTAAGCAGCAAGGAGAAAATTGGCTTCAGTGCATTAACCAAGTGATAGAAGAGAGAGACGGTTGTGAGGGTTTTGGTGTGTGTGTGTGTGTGTGTGTATGTGTGTGTTAGCGGTAGGTGGTGGGTGGGGGGTCAGCTGGCCTGATGCTGACAGTTCATCCAACCTCCGGACATCGATCACTTCTCACTCTTTATTGCGTCTTTGTGTCTCATCCTCTCCTACGAGTGACCTCAAGGCACACTGATATTGAATTCTCTGTCTTGAGATGTATGGATGGGGAGATAAATGGATGAAGGGATGATGTGAAAGAAGGGGAAGTGCATGAACTTGATAGATACATGGAGTGATGACAGACTGAAAGTAATTTTTTGCATTTGATTGGACCGCCAAAAAGTGGGTGGGCTGTTTATCACGATAGGGAGCTGCAGAGGACTGTTGACCCCACACGCACACCTCCCCCACCTGTTGTTAGATCAGGAGGAGGACGAGGGAGAGATGAGAGATTTTCGACTAATACTTTTCGACTACTGCGACGTGGGCCGTACATGCAGATGAACGGTGCCTGGAGCACCCCACTCACCGGCGGGCAAAAGTCTGCCAGTTGTTTTGCGGCATCATCCGGCTGTCTTTTGCCATCCATCTGCATGTACTGCCACGCTGCAGTGACGCCGAGAGCCGGTTGAAAATCGTCAAAGTTTCCCTTAAATGAATTAGACATCAGACACATTGTTTTGAAAATGAAAATGTTTTTGCCCACTGAAATCCAAACATACATACATCAGTAGGGGGGCGCTACTGCCCTCCTTCCGGTGCCCTTTGCCCGGACCACACAAACTCGGTCTTTGTTTTGATCTCAACTACGCACCTGTAAAGTTTTGTGACTGCATCTTGCACAGTTGTGACTAGGGATGTGACGGTGAGGAAATTTTCCCACTGGTTAATAAACTCGTGACAACGCCGTGTTACACCGGACATTTTACAAGAAAAGATGACGGCCAATATATGTAGCGCGCTTACTTTGATCTTTAACGTCGGCTGGCGGTGTGTCTGGCCTGTCTGGTCCAGCTTTTGCTGCGGGGGTGCAGGTTTCCACCCTGCGCTGCTGTGCAGCAGACACCGGCTGTGACCGCTCCGTTCTCCGCACGGCGATGGCCTCCTTAACGTTATGGTTCCTTTATAGCATTGGGTTTAAATCTGAAATATTGCCAAATAGGTGCTCTCTCTCGTCCCGTGTGTGTGAAATATGACACCTGCTACTCTGAGCTGAGACTCCGTATGGAGTAGACGCATTCACTGTCAGTTTGTAGTGTCCGTCGTCCGACTTTGTATTGATTACACGGTGCTGATACGCCTAAATGAACTAAATGGGTTTTATTTCTATATATATTTAACACTGGTAACACCGAGTACCGTGTCAAGCCCAGTTGTGATGCTATCGCAGTGACAAAATATGTCTACAGACAGACAGAAATATGAACCTGGCAAAGTACTCAAAACTGCTTCTGTGGTAGTTTCCGCTACCGTCGGTGTCTCCAGGATCATATTTTACTATGCTGACACACACAGACTCACAAGGTGAAAACAAAACCAGCGTCGCTTCCTCGGCTGGTAAGTTACACACACACACTGTCCCTGTAGATTTTATATTTGTGCTTTGAGCTGATTTTTGCTGACTTATCATCTAAGTTAGGGATTTGGCTGTTTATCTGACAGAATACAGGAAGAGAATCTTCATTGCAGTTGGGAGATTCTTTCTTGTTGAGTGTCTTTGATATGAGGTTGGGAGTGACTCCCAATTTCAACATAATTGGAGATAGCCCAAGGCACTTGAGCCACTTTCAGTTAGTTGTCAACTGCTTTCAAACTTTCATCCTTCCTTTGCCTCTCCATCTCTCTCTCTCTCTCTCTGTCTCTCTCTTTCTCTCTCATCCTCTCTGTCTTTATGTCTCTGATCTCTAACTCTACGTGATGGATGACCTTTGAAAGGCCACAGTTTACCTAGCCACAGGTGTGTGAAACAACTGTGTGTGTGTCTATGTGTGTCTACTCATGCTTCTTCCATAAATAAGTGTGTGGCAGAGTGTAACATGCATTATTAATGAGTACTTGGCTACACACTGTTAGGAGAGATCGCTTTATCAAAGGTTTTCAATATATACCGGGGCTTCATCTCAACAGGAAACACTCACATACTTACACACAGACACCCACACACTACTGGGATGTGTACACATAGTGGCTATAGTGGTTTCGTTTATTGTAGCTTTATGCTAAGGGATAATGATAAGTAGGGTGGCCCAAAAATAGGTATAACGGTTTTTCACCTTTTAGCTTAATTAACATATTCATTAGTTTTTATTGTAGGCCACACACATATGCATATCTACTTTACCTGTGTGTAGTGAAGTCCATTGAGTGTCCTCTCAGATCACAGTCACGTTTATATCTGTCAACACAGAGCAGTCACTCTACATTTTCCGAGGCCCCTTGTTGCCATTGTTATTAAAGAAATATTTCATGTCAGTAGACAATGACAACAGACACACTCCTACACACAAATAGGTTTATACATTAACATAGACATGTGTCCTTGTCCTAAATAAGTATGGAGCTGTGCAGAGGTCATTTGAGTCAAAATCTACTTCTACAACTTAAAGCTGGGGTAGACAGTTTATTTTTGGCGTCATTGGATGCAAATTCTGTAATAACCTTTGAACATATTGTAATTTAAGTGGTTTAAGAGGAAACTAGACTTCTGCACCTCCCCTTGTCTCTGTTTTCAGGCTTTAGAAAATCTAGCCTGTGACGGGAGACTTTGACCAATCACAGGTCATTTCAGAGAGAGATCGTTCCTATTGGCAAATATGCGTGCACGTCCCTTCAGATGGTGAAAGCCTGACTGAACGGCACAATATCCTGTAGGGAAATTAGCTATTCCAGCATTGGCAACAACTGCCTACACTGCAAAGGAACCCAAAGAAGCAAGATGGATTTATCAAAAAGAGGGTCTGACAACATTTGCGAAGTGTTTCAGAGATGCCACGACTACTACGGTTAGCAGAAGGCTTAACTATTGACAACATTTTCTCTCCATCTCAGAAACGCTTTGCTGAGCTAGCTAGAGCCTCGAATCACAGTATGTCATCTAAAAGGGCTATAAAGGAAAGAAAACAGGACGGTAATTCTCATAGAATTGCCATTACTGTATATAACGGCATCAGAATCACAATCACGATCAGGATGATGTTTGAAATGAATGATTAGTACTTGTGCAGCTTATTGTATGAAGCGCAAGCATACACTCACCAGCCACTTTATTAGGCACACCTGTTCAATTGCTTGTTAACACAAATAGCTAATCAGCCAATCACATGGCAGTAACTCAATGCATTTAGGCATCTAGAGGTGGTGAAGACGACTTGCTGAAGTTCAAACCGAGTATCAGAATGGGGAAGAAAGGGGATTTAAGTGACTTTGAACGTGGCATGGTTGTTGGTGCCAGACGGGCTGGCCTGAGTATTTAAAAAACTGCTGATCTACTGGGATTTTCACGCGCAACCATCTCTAGGGTTTACAGAGAATGGTCCGAAAAAGAGAACATATCCAGTGAGCGGCAGTTGTGTGGACGGAAATGCCTTGTTGATGGAGGAGAATGGGCAGAGTGGTTCGAGATGATAGAAAAGCAACAGTAACTCAAATAACCACTCGTTACAACCAAGGTATGCAGAATACCATCTCTGAACGCACAACACGTCGAACCTTGAGGCAGATGGGCCACAGCAGCAGAAGACCACCCGGTACAAGCACCGGCCACTTTATTAGGTACACCTTGTACCTAATAAAGTGGCTGGTGAGTGTATGCCCATGCTCCTCTTGTACCTTTTCCAGAAAACTGCCTACCATGGAGTACCACTTGAATTCCAATATGCTGAAAGGTTGTTATGGAATTTTTGCCCAATGATGCAAAAAATAAACTGCCTACTCCAGCTTGAAAGAGTGAGACAAAGAGTGTGTGTCAGACAGACAGACAGAGAGAGAGAGAGAGGACCCTGAAAAGGTTTGTCAAAAGCAGTTGACCACATAGTGAAAGTGTGTGATTTGCCAGAGGCTAGATCCAATTACTTCGACACATCTCTCCTTCCCCCATCCACAGCCTGTTCTCTATCGGCTGTCTATGTACACTGTAATTAAAAACACTTAATTATTGATGTTGCAGAACTGTTATGGCAAAAGGCAAACTGATAAAACACTGAAGACAGACATCCACGCACGCTCACACATCAAAATATTGTTCACAGCCCACCTCTCTCTCTTACTAACAACCAGCAGCCATGTGTTGTTTGATTCTGTTTGAACAATCTGCATGAGGCGAGTGTGTACGTGTGTCTGGTTTCCTGTATGTGTACAGTGTGTGTGTGTGTCTGTGCAATTTCCTCTCTTCTCCTGGGGTGAAGGGCTCTGCCCAGTGACTAATGAGCCAGTCTACAACATTACTTAGAGTAATACCTCAACCAGCACCACTAAAACTCTACAGGACACAGGTGGCCCAGTACTGTGTGTGTGTGTGTGTGTGTGTGTGTGTGTGTGTGTGTGTGTGTCGTATATGTGTGTGTGTGTGTGTGTGTGTAGGGTAAAGTGTGTCTTTTCAAAAAATTAAACCTTCTTGGCATCATGATTACTGGCAAGCAAGTTAAGTTCATTATCGAAAGCCATTGGAATGATGGGCTTCTGTAAAGCTGCCATTTATGAACTAGGAACATTTTACTGGATACAATCATCTGCACATTAAAAATGGACATGAAGTGATTATTATTATTATGAATAAATAATGCCAGACTTTAGCAATAGCTATCTCTTGGCAATTGTTAGTGTTGAATTTGTACATTGTCAGATTGCATCGTGGTTAGCTCGAGTTCAGTCAGTTACAGTTGCTTCTCTTTCACTGCAGGATAAATATTTGAAAATTTTCCATTGAATTTCTCAAACCTGACCTGCAGCAGAATCCACTTCTCTGCTCTTGGTGAAATCAAGAGGAGCATGATTAAAGATTCCACTGGTACATTTTTAAGCCCAAACAAGACCCCATCCATGCCTCACTTGTCCGACCTCAACCCACAACATCAAGGCTTTTGCTGCAGTGTCTATTTCAGCCACATGTTCTTTAACATGGTACACGTTGGTTTTACATTTATAAAAGGCTTCAGGTGCCACCATAGGATTGTATGCAATGATGCCGGGTGACTACTACTCAAATAGCTGGATCGAGTATGTGTGACAATGGGACTGATCTATTCAGTTCGATGCTATGGTCATATACTATCTACATTTTAAACTGGAAATTTAATTCCTGTCTAAGTTTTGACCAATTTGTTGCTGCATTAAAAAGGTTTACACCTGAATTATAATTCCTGTTATTTTTGAAGTTTTTTTTAACCAAGTTGTTGGTATACGACTTATTATTATAATAATACATAATTCAGTAAATGTTTATCTATGTATTTATTTGTTAATAAAGTAATGATTAAATGTAGCCTGCCTTACACATAAAAGAATGATCCCAGTCACTTCCACACAGTGAAGCTTATTAATTAAACATTGGTATTGGATTGGTACTCTGTATCGGCCGATACCCAAAGCCCAGGTATCGCTTTCGGGACTGAAAAAGTCGGATTGGTGCATCCCCATTGAACGTTTTTTTTAAATTTACATATTTCAATTTCTATGCTGTTTAAAAGAAGGTCAGTATGCCTTGCATACTTGATTCTGTCATTATTACGTTGCCTACATCTGTTGATATTGTCACCGTCAGTAAGTCTCAATATTCACAGTCATTTTAACAGGTATATGGTCTGTAATAGATCTCAGTGGTAGCCCATATAGCATATGCATCAGATGTACAGATAAAGCGATAAAGCCATAATAATGTGTCACAGTTTATGGACATCATTTTACTGGATAAAGGACTATCATTAGTGCTAAAAGATTGCTTAAAATGTCTTACAAAAACAATTATTGTCTGAAATACCTACATTGAAATCCCCAATTACATTACACAGATTTGTGCTATTGTTCTTAATGAATGACTCAATAAAACTTCAGTCAGTTAAATTCCCTGCTGTCACAGATAATGTCATTGTCAATACCCCTGTTAACATTCAATCTTACAACATTAACAATTTTACCATATTTCATTTTCTGAAACATTTTCTCTCCTCAGCTACAGCTCCTAGACATTTTGTGTAAAGAGTTCTGGCTTAATGGATCTTGCTTGCAAACTATGTACAGAGTGCAAAGCAGTCTGTATTATGTGACATGACACAACCAGACTCATATTTATTTTTCTTCCTACTTCTACCTTCTACTTCTATTCTTTATTCCACTCTGGATTGTACAAGTAGGCTTCCCCTTCAGGATTTCACCTTGAAATCTACATTAAAAAGGAACATAAGGTGAAAAACCCGCTCTCAGCAACTTTGCAAACATAGACACGAAACAAACACGGTTTGTGGTTCCATGTAAAAAACAACACAATATGGCAACTCTTCTATTTAGTTTAGATTAGAGTTATATATTGTAAACAAGAAACAGTAATCTTTTCTTTTCAAATTGTAACCAGGTATACAGCTAGGGCTGTCAATCGATTAAAGTATTTAATTTGCATTAATCACATGATTGTCCATAGTTAATCGAGATTAATCGCACATTTTTTTATCTGTTCAAAATGTATCTTGAAAGGAGATTTGTCAAGTATTTAATACTCCTATCAACATGGAAGTGGACACATATGCTTGCTTTTTACAAATTTATGTTTATATTTATTATTGGAAATCAATTAACAACACAAAACAATGACACATATTGTCCAGAAACCCTCACAGGTAATTCATTTAGAATAAAAATATGCTGAAATCATAACATGGCAAACTCAAGCCCAACAGGCAACAACAGCTGTCAGTGTGTCAGTGTGCTGACTTGACTATGACTTGACAACAACTGCATGTGATTATCATAAAGTGGGCATATCTGTAAAGGGGAGACTCGTTAGTACCCAGAGAACCCAGTTTCATTCATATACGCCATACATGCCAATTTTTCCTCGCCAGAATTTAGCCCATGTTTAGAACGTTATTTAATCTCCTTGGCGACCAGCTAGAAATAGCAAATTGCCTTAATGTGTAAAATAAATTAGCGGCGTTAAAACAAATATGCGTTAACGCATTATTATCGCATTAACTTTGACAGCCCTAATACAACTGTATCCTCTAATTGATATATTTATATTGGTCTCATCTTCAAGATCTCTTATATAATGCAGTTCAGTTCAGTTCAGTTACCCAGTTTCCTTCATTTAGAGGTGTGTGTGTGTGTGTGTTAAGCGTTCGGTGTGTTATCTGTGAACGTGTTTAACAGAGTCTTTGGGCCCCAGGTGTTGGACCATATTTGTATTAATCTGTTGCCTGCTGTCACAATGTTATAATAATGAGCACAAGATGTGACATTATGATGTTTTCATGTGTGTATGTGTGTGTGCCAACGTAACGCAGTAATGAACAGAGGCTATGATACGATCAGAGATATTCCAGTCTCCAGAGCAGATGTTACTCAACCTCCCATCTCCGCTCTGCGCTCATCATATTAAACAGACAAGAGGTGTCTGCATGTGTGTGTCTGTGTGCTTGCGTTCATGTTTACGTGTGTGCATGTGATAGCCAGACAGAGAGGGAGTGGGAGGGAGCAGTGCAGATGGGGAATTCTAACTAGACTTATGGTAGCCCAATCGCCTTAATACATTCATCGAGAAGAAATCCAAATTGCGTTGGTGGATCACAAGATGCTCGTGGTTACATTTGAATACTTGATTTGCGGACAGTTACAACTTTTCACTGTCAAGTGATGCAGTTGTTTCATATCTAATAATAATCAGCATGAATTTAATGTGACATGTAGTATTTTTCAGAATCAATATTGTGATACTTTGTTATAATTACAGTAATGGAGATGTGACGAGATAATTAGTAGCTTCTCTTTTTACACCAGTTTGAGATAATGTTTCTCAACCGCAATCCACGAGAGCGGTGTTGTTCTCTGACACCACTACATTTCCATCATGCCTATCCACTCGTGTTTGTTTGTGACCTTTTACCTTACAGGAAATTGCAGCATTTTAGATGTAATTAGTTTCACTTTTGTCTTCCAATTTGTCTTGATGACACTTTCTGAAAGGGCACCCAGTGTAAAGGTGATATATGTTGTAACTAAGGGCTTTTAATAATGATAATTACACGGCTTTGTTGAATACTTGATTCTGATTGGTCAATCACGGCGTTCTACGTAAGGGATAATGTGAAGCGAGCCCGTCATTGCTGTGAAAGAAAGCCCCGACAGGGCGATGCCTGCCAGAGTCCGACATCAGAACCTCGTCCATAGCAACAGTTTGTTATACATAGCAACGGTCTGCTATAAAGAAATAACAGACCGCTGAATGCCGTGATTGACCAATCAGAATTGAGTATTCAACAAAGCCGTTTAACATTGTCTGTTATTTCTTTATAGCAGACTGTTGCTATGTATAGCAGACCGTTGCTATGGGCGCAGTTCATTTTGTGTCAAATTATAGATTTCTTAAGTAAGTAGCTGTGTAATAAGTGCGATAATGTACAGCTAGCGGGCCATTGTTGTCAGGGTGCCTGAAGGGGTTTATTTCACAATGACCGGCTCACTGTACATTATCCCGTACTTAGTAGATAAAAGGTGAAAAAACAATAAGCATTATTTAATGGATTACCAACATTTGTATTTTCCACAACCTGGCAGCTCAAAATGTGTTCCCACTAATGTTTTATAACTGATTTAAAAGCATTAGTAAATAATTAATTTACCTTTGATAAATCCATTAGTTACAATTTATAAAGAATGCTCTTTTACCCTTTTGAATTAGAAGATTGTGGCTAGGGCTGCTCCCTCCTAATCCATTAGTCAACTCATTTGTTGTTTTGGTCTTAGTCGGCTAAGATGTCTTTAGATGATTAGTCGCTTTTTTCACGTTGAATGACTTATTTCCATGAAACTAAAGAGCACATCTCTGGTAAACACAAGATTTAAAGTGGAGCTTTTGTTTGATTCTTCTTTGTGGAGAAACTCAGTTCTACAGATCGATTAGTCAACTAAATCATGAGTGAATTTCTTTGGTGGAGGACAGCCCCAATTTTGACTCTCAATGTTTGTGTTATAAGGAAATCCAGCAGATTCCCTGCGAAATCTGATCAGGTGACAAACAATATAACTTCTCTGAAGTGAACAGTAGAGATCCACACCTCTTTAAGATAAGAGCCAAAGAGCCAAAGAGAGCGAATGAGACTGGAGGCAGCTGTAGATTTACTGTTCCCATCGGAGGGTTTGGCCTCTGAGAGAAGTCATGTGGAGCAGCACAGCTCTCCCCATGGGCTCTCAGAGCTGCAGATTCCTCTGCTCTGTCTCACGCTCCCTTTTTCCCTTTACTCATCTCACCCTCCTTTTCCTTCGATCCTTCCATTCCTCTCTTTCTGTCGCCCTCCTTCTCCAGTCTGCTGTATCTCTCCCGGTGGCCTTTTGCCACAGTTCTCTGTCAAACTGGAATTTGAAATCAACCTTTCTTTATCTCTTCTGCCCTCTGTCTCCCTTTTATCACACTACCTCCTTTCTCCCTCCAACTCACCTCTTTACTCATCTGCGTTCTTTTGTATCACTCTCTCTCTCACCTTTCCTCCTGTCTCGTCTGTTCGTCCATTTGTCTGTCTCCCTTATTCACCAGTTCTTGTTTCTCTTAGTCTCCTCTTGCTTCTTAGGCCCACAGGTATACAGGTATTTTTTGTAAATGTAGCCTTTTCTATGCGTTTTGGGCTTTGGTCCACACCCAAACAGTGTTTTAGAACAGAGCTTTTGTAAAACTTCGGCCAAGGTGAAGATTTTTAGAAACTCTGTTTTCAATGTTGACAGCGAAAACAGAGTTTTTGAGAGACAGTGTGCGTCGTTATCGTCACTAATGATGCCGTGCAACGGTGCTATAAATACATCCATGAACAGCTGACGTGGCCAAATAACCTGCCAACAGGACTTTTTACATGTTTACACGTAAATGCACAATTACACTTCCACTATATTGAGGAACAGAGGGAGTCACTGCTACTTATCCAATGCAACACTGCTACGACACAGACACCTTCACCGGTGTGTGTTTGTGTCCCAACCTGCTCTGGTTTTCACAGCGTTTCAATTGTGTTTTTGCATTTTCTAAATTTTTTGTTAAAACCGTGCCTGTGTGGACAGGAGATTTTTTTAAGAACGAAGGAGGCTGATGCTAGTTACAAAAGTACCTGTGTAGGTGTGGACTAGACCTTACTCATCTTTTTTTTTTTTTATCTCCCACTCTTCTCTTTTTACTCCTTACACACACACACACACACACACACACACACACACACACACACACACACACACACACACACACACCCCTTTCCCCAGGAAACAAACTAAGGCATTGCTGGATAAAGCTCCCATCATTCGTTACTGAACAACCCCCACCCACCCTTGTATGCATCTCTCTTTATCATTCCACTGTTCATTTTCATGAGCTAAATTTTAATGAGAAGTACGAACACTGATCATGCTGAGTCGGAGTATTGTTGTTCTCTCTTCGGACTGTCCTTTCCATTAATCCATCTGCTCATAATTTATGTCTTTTCCTCTTCCCTTTTTCAGACTCCTCTATATTTTCTGCTTCTCATACTGACCCTTCACATCTCCCACATTTTTCCTTTCTTGTCTTCCCTTTGAGTTGGGACTCATTATGGCGAGCAGATAAAACCGGTGTTCATGAATGTGGACACGTTGTCGGAAACGAGGGTGGAAAAGATGAGACTGGATGTGGGTGTTAATGATCTTTTAGACCGTTACTACTCTTGTGAGTATTGCTTTGTTGTCTGGGGGAGGAGGCAGTGTGCTCTGAATGGCCCATTGATTTCAGGCGTGTGGAGACTTTAGACACACACACACACACGCACACACACGCACACACACAGGGAGTCTGGGAGGCTCTGTGAGGTTTAGCAGAGCCTGTCTCATCTTCCCTGTCTATCCTTTAAGCTGTGCTCTGCTTTCTCACTAAATGCATGGTGGGCTGCTGGGCTGCCCTGGCAGAATGACAACTACGGCTGGTGAGAGCAGGGCAGAAACATATATCTCCGTGGGGCTAGCAGGTACGAGTCCAATGCCATCCAACGCTCAGGCCAGCTCCGAATGCTTCTGTATGCTCTCTGTGGCTGCAGTGCAACGATCTCATACGTCAGTGTGCATGGACAATGAGAAATATTATATTATGTGCCCTATTTGGCTGTTGAAGTTTTGATAGGCATACCAGTTGTTGCGGCTTACTCGGGGAGTAAGATAGCAATAGTAAGATAGCCAACCAACATGTATCAGCAACTCTGCCCGCAGATAATATTGGACATTTTTGCCTGCTAGCATTAGATTTCATTATTCTTATGAATTTCTTCTCCTCTTTTGCTCCCATTTCTCACTCAAGCATCTCATTCCTTAAACCGATCCACTCTCCTACTCCCATAGATCCAATTCCCAGTCCCCTCGTATCCACGTATTCTCCCCCCCCCCCCATTAGGGCTGTTGGGAAGGATGGCTCTCCTCAGGTCTCCAGTGGTCACTCATTGACAGAGTGGACTCATTATGGTGTGGAGCTGGGATATCTATACCACAATAAGCGAGAGGGAGACTAATGAGCGGTTAGAACACGCTACGGGGAGTGTGTTATGCACTGCCATTAACCAAACCGTTGTAGTGCTAAATTTGAGCGTTTCAACTGAGAAACGCTGGCCTCTAATCAATTGGCAGAGACGGCAACTCGCAGTGGCTCCGTAATGAACTGTTATGCCAGTTTAGAGAGGTTAGCTGTCACTCAGGGAGCGGCCTCATCAAATCGAGGTTCTCTAGTTTAGAGGGGATTTTGTTGTGGCGTTTGCTTTCTTTGGGTAGCCTGATAACCTCTCCCTGTGTTCATGTTTGACAAAGAGAGAGATGGAAAGGGATACAGAGAAAAAGAGGGAAAAAAAGAGACGGGTAATTAGGTATCTTTCCCTCACACAACCCCTCCTCACCCTCCCCCATATCTCCCAGAGGGGAGAGGAGCCTCGTCAAAGCCCTGTCATGAATTTTTAACAACCCTGTCGGTCTGCTCTCTTAAGAGGTGTGTGTGTGTGTGTGTTTATATACAGTAAGTGTGTGAGGGAGAAGGGTATATTGACCCAAAATCCTGTATTCCTATACTCTCCATTAATGTCCAACAAATGTCTAGAGCATGACGCATAATGTATTAAGCACAGCTGTTGCTGATACTCATGTATCATATCACATACAACATCATGGAGAGCTCTGTAATCAATATCCATATGCTCATGTACCGTTGTGTGTTTCTGCCATGCCTTTGTGGTGGTTCTAGTATATGCTTTTAGCAAATTGAACATGTTTTGAACGATGGTCTGGTTTTGTGCACAAGTGATAAAACTCAGTTAGCTCACTGGCGTGACATTAACATGATGTGATGTTACATTGACATTAGCTGACATTAACCTAATGACAAGACCTTCTGCACCTGGCCTTTTCAGCACGGATATGAACTGCTGCCCCCGCTTTCCCTCAGGTGGCACATTATTACAGTCTTAAATCTTTTCTTTTTGTTTCATGAAACACTTATGGAATGAAAATATGAAGAAGCAGGTTTTTTGTTTTGAACGTTGTCAAACCTCGGATGTATTTGCAGTGAGGTGTCACTGAATTTAACTATTAATAAGAAACCAATGGGATTTTATATGACCACCCAGTTCTACCTGGGGTTTTTCTCACATATTGTTTTGCTAAATACACAGTAAAGCAAACTAGGCAGCGAGTTAGATCCCCCTCAGTGTAGGTGGGATCCTCAGCTGATCAGCGTAGCTAGCGATGTTGTATGAAACTGCTGTGACATCATCTTCAACGGGACACTTGCTTAATCTTTTCATAGGCAACCAAACAAAAGAATGTCTGTAGATTTGCGGGATGCCATTTTGTTTAACATCTAGGTCAAGTGAATAAAAAAATTGCGGTCACTATTGATGGTAGCTTGGCTATTAACAATCGCGGGTTTGTGCAAGATGTCCCAAGTGTTTTAACTCCACCTTCTTGTAAAGAAAGTTCCAGATATTATCCAGGACTTTTGCTAATGGAAATGCAAATACAACTGTTCTAATATGTAACGAACTGAACTGAATTGGACTGCTTGGTGGAAACGTGGCTTTAGAGTGGTAACAAAACACCAAATATCTGTTGGCTTTATATGTCTGCAAATCTGACATGTTTTCAGATTACTCATGAAATTGCTCTACTTTAATTAGAGCTATTAATTCAGATGTAAGTCTGCATTCACACAAGATCAGGCGGTGCAACAAAAAAGCAAGTTTTTCCATTAATTTTGAATGAGGGTAGTGCGTTTGGGCTGCGGCGGCCGCAGGGGACTCCGAAAAAAAATGCAGCAGCCTTCGGCGGAAAAGTAGAAACAGAATCAACTTATGGAGGAATGCAACCCGACGTCATGCTACGGTGGTCAGTCATGTAACCGGCGATTCAGAGCTGTACAACCTAGCGATAAGGGTACAGAAGTTGTTATGATAAAGTTAATCGTTGCAATCAGTGGGCCATTAAAGTGACTCAAGCAGACCTCCGCACAACCCTGTGGAGAATCGCCGCACCGCCTGATCAATGACTGGTGAAACCAAGCGTCATCGCCCAGCATTTGATGGACATCATTTATAAATTAAGAACTTATGATTTGAGTACTTGGTGCAGTGACGGAAATTGGTATTTTGCACATGGTGAACATGGTGCGTAATAACTTCACGATCACTATTTTGTGTGTGTGTGTGTGTGTGTGTGTGTGTGTGTGTGTGTGTGTGTGTGTGTGTGTGTGTGTGTGTGTGTGTGTGTGTGTGTGTGTGTGTGTGTGTGTGTGTGTGTGTGTGTGTGTGTGTGTGGCTGGAATGGGGTGTATATTTAGCTGCTGACAGCCAGTGCAGAGGAGGTGGAGACAGGTCTGGAACAGAGCCCGGGACTGGAGGCCAAAGGGATGGGACTGTTGATCAAGAATGGAATCATAGCCGACAGCAGACACATGGCCATAGACACACACATATACACATTCATACCCACACTCGGTAAAAGCACAGTATGACATATACTATAAGCATCTCATCCAACTATTGCTCATGCACAGATCCGACATGGCCTTTGGTATACTTTCTTACTTGCACAGTCCAACAGATGGGTGTCAGATGGAGATTCAGCGATAAATACAGTTCACCGTCATCAATTCTAATTGCGTTGATTAATTAAGAACACATCCCTGAGTGGAGTGTCTCTGAGGCTCGCTGTTGAGAAGAGAGGCAGTGTGTCAGACAGGTGGGTTTATTTAAGGGCAATGCTTTCCTCCACAAGGTTGAAGAGGTCAAAACTCAAGCAACAATCGTAGTATATAGAACAAAACTCTTGTAGTATATAGAACAACACTTGCAGCATATAGAACAACTTTATTATAAAACCAACGCGTTTTGGCTTTTGACCTTCATCACGGTCATCATGGAACACATTACAAACAACCTCTTCAGACTTTTTCCCTTCTCCATTCACCTTGGAAGTAAGGGAAGTTGTACCGGGAAATCCACACTCTGCTTTCCTCCACAGGGTTGTCATTACCTTTGGACAGTTGGAGAAGGGCAGTTCAGGGCCAGACTAAGCTTTGATCTGTCTGGACCTGCCAGGGTAAACATACACACTCTTGGTGCAATAGTCTCGGTTTCTGTTTGTTTCTCTCCTTGCTGCACTGTATACTAGGGATGTTAATAATTCACTGTTTAACTGTCAACCGACATTAAGAATTTTAACCGATTAACGCTATCGGTTAAAAGAAATATAAAAAAATAATTAAAAAGCTGCGCAAATCTCAGAGGAGCGGCTTGTTACTTAAAGGAGAAAAGCTGGTCCACCTTAACAGCCCACCTTATGAGAGTCTAAGCCGGAGTTGCAAGACACAGGAAGTTGGCTCTGGTCTTGAGGAGTTGTAGCATTTATTCACTGACAAATAAACTGTACACACACTGCTACTGCTGCGTTCATAGCTATAACGCCACTGACAACCCCATACTCACTGCAAACGGTCTGTCGGACACTCGCTAACATTACACTGGGGTGACATACCGTATGTGTGTGACAATGGCGAACACGAAGCCACCAGCAACTCCACAGCTGCTAGCGTAGCACAAACACACACACGGTCTGTCAGACACTCGCTAATGTTATGCTGGGCAGACAGAGTAACGTTACGCAAGACAGACACACAGCTGACAACCTTACAGTTAAACTGCGGTAACGTGGTACCACCAGCTGGCGTCTGACTTCCGTTGCTCATATAGTAGTGTTATTACGGTAAGGATGGCCTCTGAGTGAAGCGAACAGCGTAACCACGTTTTTTTACTCGGCAGCTCACGTTACCGCAGTCTTGGAAAGGGAGGAGTGAGCGGAGGGGTTCTGAGTTAGTTGCAATCTGAAACCACGCCATTAGATGTCGCCAGATCCTATACACTGTACCTTTTAAGACTTCTAGTAGCCTGACTTCCTTATTTTAAGAAATCTTATTAAGTGAAAATCACTTAATGCGATGGCTGCCAAATTTGCTTGTTTCAAGCAAAACAAAACTAAAATTTTCGCTTTTATTTTGAAAGGGGGTTTTTGCAGTGCATTTCAATGCACTAGGCATTAGTTGTGACATTTCGAAAAATCTTTAAAAATGCATGCAATAACAGTAAAATGACTTCACACATCAACTGTGAAATGTAGAAATCAGATCGGTCTGTCTCCCCTCTTTTCTGTGTCATTGTTTTCTTGTAAGTGTTGTTCTCATTTTTACACTCATTTCCCTACAAAGGCAAGAATGAAGATGGAATCAAACGGTGAAAGATCATAAAGAAAGACAGTTAAAGTGTTGTTGAATGTATTGTGCAATTGGAAAGCATGCAGTGTCTAAATATGTCTCAATATCACAGTATCCTTGCACAATTTTAAGTGCAATTCCAAACTCATGATGCTTCGGTTATGAATAAATACTACCCTGCATGTCTACAGAGCACTTAAGGCAGTCATTTGTTCCCAGAGTGATAAATATGTGCTGTTTAGTTTGTGCTTGCCCGTTTTATTGCTTGTACTGTTTAAGAATTGTTCTAGCATGATAAATGAACTACTCTTACCGCTATTCTCTCTTTGTCTATCGCCTCTCAGTGTGAGTGTGTGTGCATGTTGGAGAGATGTGTAGAGCAATGGTGAGGTTAATTACATTTATATCCCCTTGTTATTTAGTAGTATCCAATTTGATTGGCAGCCTCTCAGTTGGTAAGCCATTTGCACTTGACTTTATTCAGTGATCTGCCGTTTCTTACACTGCTGACCCCCTCCTTTCTCTTTATTTCTCTCTCTCTCTCTCACACTCACACATATACACACACAATCACAAGACTCTCTTTCAGTACAACCTTTTCATTCTGCCAGTATACGACACTCTGTGGTGTGGCCTTTAGCGGACATTGCTGTAAGACCGTGATAGCCCTGTGGTTTGAGCTCCGCGAGTGAGATCATAATCACTCCTCTGTCTCCGGGATGGTCTCCATCGTGCTTTTGAACGTACTCTCTCTTTTGCTCAGGTTTTCTATAATTAGACCGACGTTGTGAAAGAGGCATACCTTGTGCAGTTTCCAATCTAAATCCCTGTCATATTTCACTCCCCAGAAACTGGCCACAACTGCTGAGAACTTCCAGATGCAGCATGTGTGGCAAGACGAGTTTGAGGTAACGGAGGGACACAAAAATACAGATACACACTGACAGCAATATGTGCAAAAGTACATGTATTACATATGTGTACGTTTTATGTGTGTGTATCATATGCTGTATGTGGGTAAAACACAGAGACGCACGGACAAACAGCGGTCTGGATTTACTGGCCATAAATTCCTTTCATTGTCTGAATAGGTTTAATCTGTTTCCGTCTGTGTGTCGTTAGCAGTGATTACAGCTCCATTACTAAATTGGTTTATTGCGTATTATACACTGTGTTATGACACATTATGCCCCTCATTTCAGATGACAGATACTCTGCTTTTTAAGAACCACAGTGGCACGCAATTATAACGCAGACTAAAAGCGGTGTTCACAGAGACAGTTATAGATGTTTGTAAGCTGTGAATTACCAGATTGCTTCCTCAATGGCAGGAAAATGCTCCCCTGGAGCATTGCAAATGGCTGTAGGCATGCAGACACAGATGTAAAAAAAAAGGGGGAGCACTCTGCACACTCAGCCCAACTCTTACAGTATTCATTTGATTGGTAGCGCAGACTAGTGTCTTCATTACCATAAAACTGGATAATTTACTAATGGAGTTGCCTGCCAACAAAATAAATAACTGGTTAGAAATGGATTAATCATTTCATGATTGCATAAATGTTATGCGTCTTTGTGCGACACCCTAAAGCAGGCGCAAAGTGATGTTTGTGCCACTGTGTGGCTTGTTTACAGGGTGATGAAATCTCCTACTACAACGCAAAGGACAATGTGAGTGTGCTTTTTTTTTTTTTTCTCCTTCCTTCCGCCTATTTGCTTTCCTTCCATTTTAGCCCCTGCAAACACCGAGGTCACTCTCAGACATGGGCCAGTAATATGGTTTGGCTACACAGCACCCTCTCTCTCTCTCTCTCTTTCTCGTCCTCCCTTTCACCTCCTCATCTTCCCTCCTCTCCTCCATTTTCCTTCGCCTATTCACCACATTCATATCTTATTTTTTCATCCTCACTTTCTATCATTGCCTCAGCCTTTTACTGCATTCCCCCCCTCTTTTGCCTCTTCTCCAAGCTTTTCTTCCCATGTAGCTTCCTCTCCATCATCCCTCCTCCAACCCTCTCTCAGGTGAAGAGGTTTCTGCCATGTTTCTCCTCTAATTGACAGATGAGATGTATGAGCTGGCTACACTGTTGCTTTATTAGGAAGCAACTGTTCGCACTCTCTCTCCCTCCCCCCCTCTTGCTTTTTCTCTCTCCCTCCACCTCGCTCCCTCTCTACGCTGCATTCTTTCCTCCATATCTCATCATGCTTTTCTTCATATATCTCCCTGTCTGTACTGCTCTCATTGATGTAAATTGGTGAATGCACACTAGGAGTTATAAATCTCCACATGGGGCATAGACAATCTGGCTGTCTCCTGCTACTCCTCCCAAGCGAAGATGATAAGAAGGCGGAAAAAGGGAGATATTACGAATACAGTCGATGATGCTATATATTCTTAAACAAGCTCGGAGGGTGTGAAAAGTGCAGCGATGACATTATCGCATCAGACAGGAGTTGATGACAATCAGTCCTGTGCTTTTAAACAAACCCACAAACTGTTTCTCTCACGCAATGATGCTTCAGCAAATAGAATAAAGAGGCTTTGAATGATATCTTAAACCTACGGTCAGCATTACTGTCTGCATCTTGATTACCCCTCCCCTCCCCCAGCTGGATGCGAATGAGACAGAAGGAAGAAAATACAGGATTCGACCAGACTTTAAAGAGGACCTGTCATTTAAACGTTTGACTGATCACAACCACACGGCTGTCCACATCCCCACTGACATCTACGATGGCTGTGAGTACACACACACACACACACACACACACACACACACGCACACAAGGTAACCATGGATACAAGTGACACACCAACCCATTATGAAATGTTGTTTACAGATTGTGCCTCTGGCAAATTTGCCCATGGTTAAATGATGGTTTTAAAAAAAAAGTGATAGAGCATAATGGGATCTTCTCCTGTACTCTAAGCCGTGTGTCCTTGGGATGTAAATGAATAGACGGTCCTCTATAAAATGAATATGTGCTTTCTGGCCTTTCTCTGAGCAAACCTATCAAGGTTTTGATAATGAGTCTTTTGATTCAACCTGTTCATGTGTCCCAAGGATATGAATTCCATCCAGTGAATGCACTTAATATACTTATAATTTATACATAATCCTGTAGGTTTTTCTACTTCGTCCCAGAGTGGAAGGTTTTATTTGGAAACGTGACTTTCTTCACAGTATGATCATTATTAAAAGTATTTTTTTTTATACTTAGTTATACTTACTGCTTATACTTTATACTGTGAAACCAAACAGGGCGGCTCAATGTTTTCTTTACACTACATCCCTTGTTGTGAGTATAAAATGGTAATATTAAAGGTATGTTACGGGAAACACCAGATGATACGTCGGAGAGCGAGGAAGGTCGTCAATTTAGCTATACAGCTAGCCGCCCTATTGTTTACAATAGTATTTTTTGGACACTCGTGATGGAGCACGATTATTCATCGGCATTTAACGTTACAACAACTTTCAACACGCTCAAAAAGTTATTTTTTAGTATGATTGTTTTGACTACAGTTCACAGCGCTGGGCTAACACACGATGAAATCTAATAGTAAGTTAGCTAATTAACGTTCCATTACTTGCTGCTATTTTGTTAGAATGAAATGACATAATTTGAATACAGGTAACTAAATGTAACATGAATAAAACTTTTATGAACATGATTCTGCCTAAGTCACGTCAGATAGATTTTCATGGCAATGGTGGAGACGCCAACTCCCCTGATCCCATCTACTTCACAACGTCATCAACCTACTCCGTTTGTTATTGTTTTGATTGAGAGTCCCCTAGAGGCAGAAATTACATATTGGGCGTTTAATGCTGAAATAAATCGACGTGTTTGCTCCATTTAGCATTTTACACCGTCATCATTTCACTTACTGTTATAAAATCTGGGCCAGTGTCTGTTTTTGTTATCTTTATGATTCATGTTGACAGTTGCATTTGAACTGTCTGGCATTGTAGTTCATGTCAATTGTAAAGCAATTATAATGAAACCTAGGTGCATCTGTTACAGAGTGCATTTGCCCTGTTTGTTAAAAAAAGTACATTTCTGATCATTTCATCATCATGCAGTGACATTTACCTTGAGTGGTTCAGAGTAATTTGATTCTCTAGAGTCCCTGTGACATTAGCACAGCTCAAGTTGAATGTCAATGACTTAAGAATGGTCTGTTGAATATCTTAACTGTGGTCTGAATTATGTATTATATTTGAATAGCTTTCTTTTCTTCTATTTTTACATTTTAAGGATTTGGGTGGAGCTCTTATCATAGTGTGACTTACAACGAGCGATAAAGCGTTCGGTGCCATGCTCAAGGATACCGGGACACATGGTCCACAATGAGTCCAATTACAGCATAGTTGCTCTGACCACCACGCTGCACTGTTACGACTTGGCTCGTGGCTGTGTGAGACTGAGTATCTGTGTGTCTGTGTGTATGTGTTTAGATATTCAGTAATTAGTGTACAGTGGGATGTGGTGCGTCAGCAGTGACTTGGAGGGACAGCAGAATGGAATGACTTCCTCAGCATGGCCCTCAGCCTGCTGGGGAACCGTCTGGCCCCAAGGTTACTCACTTCACCTTTCTGCTGACCCCAAACACAGGGGCAGACAGGAGGGATAGGGATGGGCTCACACTGTTGTCAGTGTCTGTTATCTGTAAAAGTGCAAGCCTGGTTTTATTAGCATGCTTTTGAACTCGATGTGACTTTGTCATTTTTTCCCCGCGGAGACACTTCTCTGGCCATAATCTTGGCCGGGTGCCCTGACTCCTCACACTGATTTTCTCTCAAGGATGCTGTTTATTGGTAGCCTGTAATGAGTATGCATAGATACGCTGAGCTTTTTGGGACCTATCCAGGACTGAAGTCTGATCTTAGTGAGATAAAAGAAACTATATGTGTGTGTAGGGACCCAGAGCTGGCAGCACACTTGCATAGTGGGGAACAGTCTTCGTTATGGAGACTGAAAAGCCAGTCCCCACAAGTTTATTTTGAGGTTGAGACAAGGTATTAGGGTTAGGCTAGAGTTGGAGTAAGCTGAAGGGTTAAGATTGGGCATATAGTGCTGATGAAAATGCGATAGGAAATTAATGTATTCAAAGAAGAGTCCCCACATGTGTGTCTTTGAGTGTGCACACGCTCATATACTGTGTCAGATATTGGCACTCATGCAGAAGTATGTATTTTGTATGCCTGGAGAAAAAAAAAGAGACAGAGGATTCATACGTTATTGCGATTCCAACTCTCCAATTTGATCTCCACCCTATAAATGTTCCAGGAATAGCCTTTGCTCAGCTGGAGAAAATTGGATTTTCTGGGTAAAGTGGGAGGCAAGTTTATGAAATCACCTTCTATAGGCAGCGGCATGTCACTTGTGTGAGACGAGCGCACGATAGGAAGCAGACGTTCAGATGACAGATCACAAAAGCCACATCCGTTGGTCCGGTGCAGGACATGGTCACATGTGTGACAGAGAAGAAAAGGAAATGGTTGAATTCAGGGGTGTTGCTTTTAGAAACAGAAGCTGAAAATGTAGGTATACAATATATATGACCGATAAACAGTTTGAAGAGTACAGTATATATTACTAGGAATGTCACGATATTCGATGCCACGGTAAAAATACAAAAGTAAAACAATAAATCCCTTGACTTCAACATGCACTTCTATATTACTGTTTACATACTGGTTTTTGTTAGGAAGTTAAACCGGTAATAATTCTCTCTCTATTATCTATTTTATATTGTTGTGTAAACATCTCCTTCAAACAACTGGATTTATTCAAGTTTCTCGCCAAAAACTATGTTTTACAAGATTACACTTGAACACATCATGATAATGTTAGAGTTTACCTTCGCCTAATACTAATTTTTACTGAATAGAGCCTCATCATAATGTAAATCAATGGCACCTCCCATATTGAAATTGGCAGGACGAGAGCTAGCTAACATTAGCTGTTAGCAGCCCGTAAGCAGCACAGTCCAGCACGGAGCTAACAGCTAACGTTAACTAACTCTCCTCCTGCCGATTTCAACACAGATTTGTTGTTCACAATTTAGCATTATCAGGGAAAAAATAGAGTGCGTCCTCTGGACGTGTTGATAGTAAGTTTACTGTATCCAAGCACATTTTCTATCATCCCTGTGATGACGGGGCGCTGTTGGTCTTGAGCCCCGATGGTACCTACGGTCAGAATTTCGGCATCGACTTGGTACTGAAGTATCGGCTCTCGTGACATCCATATGTGGAGGCAATTTCTGTGAAGGAGGACTCGAAAATCAAGAGAGAGAGTCTTTTAAAGGTTTAATAAACACTTGCAAGTGGGCAAACAACCATCAACATAAATGTTCAGGGCTGAGAGCCCTGAGTCTCTCCGTTTCTCGACATTTATACCCTTGCGTTCATGCTCACAGTCGTATATCTCACATTGTCTGTCTGACTGACACTTCTGTCCATTCAGGGTTTCTTGTACTCAAATAAGCGCTACAAGTTTGTGACTAAGTATGCAACACTGAAACGGAAATAGGCCTTAAGGGCAATGAGTGTCACCTGTCATGACCTTAGGAATGTGCAGCATGTTTGCATTTTTCCAGCACACCCTATATATGATATTCTTCATCTTCGAGAGAGAGAGAGAGAGAGAGAGAGAGAGAGAGAGAGAGAGAGAGAGAGAGAGTTGAATGCATAATGACATTTATGTTCAGTCCTGTAATCCAAGAAGACCCTCCGTTTCTCAGATTCACAGAGAATATGTTATTTTATTTTATTCAAGCCAATATAGTATGACTTTATAAGCAGCATCCCCCATTATTACCAGCCCTTCACCTCCAGGCTCTGGCCCAGTTCTACATTCTTCTACTACTGCCTTGCCTGCAACATCACCCACCCTGCCCAGGCTCCACTCCTCCACCATCACAGTCAACTTACACTTCAGTGTTTCTACACATTAAACAAACGAGATATAACGTATTTATTGTGAACTGAAGAGGTTCTGTCAAGTATTTACATTTGGACAAAGCCTGGCTACCTGTTTCCCCGTGTTTCCAGTGTTTGTGCTAAGCTAAGCTAGCGGTCGCTGTCTCTAATTAGTGTATAGACATAAGAGTGGTATTTAAGCTTTTCATCTAACTCTCCACTAAAAGTGAATAAAGATATTTCCCAAAATGTCAAACTAGTAACTGACACACTGTCACTACTGGATGAATCACATCACTATATCAGAGTGAGTTTTTCTTTAGAGTTAGCTTTCTTTTCTAGACATAAGCATATAACGAATGTATGGGGGATGAACTACCTTATTCAAAGCAGTGAACAATAATGTGCTCTTTAATGTTCAAAATAAACTAACCCATGTTGTGTTAGTGGAGTATATTGCACCCGTGATATTCCACAGAGATGAAGTCATCATAGAGTGTAGATTCAGTGTGGCATCAAAGCCATGCCAAGTGCAGCCAGGGAATTCATTAGTGTCAGTGGCAATATGGGCGACTAGAGGATACTGTATCCCTTATGAAGCAGCAGCGGAGTTTAGCTTATTAAATATTATGACTATAAGTCTCCTCGAAACCAATGGAAAACAATAAAAAGCAGCATATTACCACTGGGTTAGATGTTTTTGGTTTGCTTGTTTTGCACTGTATTTCGGTTTGTTTGTAGAGTGAGTATGAATGTATGTGTATATCTTCTGTGTGTATGTAACTATGCAGCTGTTTGGCCATTTAAATAGCTATTAACTGACCTGTGTGTAGATAGCTATCTACCTACGCGTCTGTCTTCATCTGTCTTCACTCAAAAATCACACACACAGTTTGTAATTTTCTCATTATCTAACAAGGGCTGCGGTGTTGTTTTCTCTCCCTTTTCCCTTTAAAATTCTACCCTTAATGAGGGAAATACATTACTGAGCACACACACACCACATGCTCTCCGTCTTTCTATAATAAAAAAACATGCTCTCCTGGCAACCGAGGCTTCATTAACTCTCCCCTCTAGAGGCATGCATGCAAATGAACAGTGTTTGCTTTGCACATCAATGAGCCACGTCACGCTCGATACAGGATGCCAATCTATCTCACACACACGCGTGCGCGAACACACAAGTACACGTATAGATGCACAGAGTCACATAAAAGCATATATACAATACTACATTAGTATAAAGAAAGAGAAAAGGAGGAAGGAATAAAAAAAAAGAGCAGTAAAGAGACAGAGCAAAGATAGAGTTGGGGCAGCATGTGTTGTGTCTCCATCCATCATAGTGAGTGTTATGTGGCTCTGAGCTGTCTGGCTGCTGTGTCATTACATCCATAATGCCTGTTGCCTCTCACAACACACACTATCAATCACACGCATGCACACATACAAACACACACATACAATGACAGACACACACAGGTTATTGAGTGTTTCAGATAAAATTAAGCAAACTTCACTTCAAACCCATTACTAGCCAGAAAACCACTTCTCAGTATCTGATACTAAATACTGGCCTAGCCGGGTGTGTGGCCTAATATTTGCTCATGCGTCCCGCTGGGTGAGTGGACAGACCTTTGTCTGTGTGAATCTTAATGAATGTGTTAATCTGGGATGTCCACATGTCTTGTACAGTCTACAATGGCCTGCTCACCTACACGGTGCACCGCTATGTCCTTTGATCATTATTGCAGAGTACACACACCATTGAAATATAATAGAAGTAGTTGAACGGACATTGAACTGTTTTCTGTGCTCATATGACTAGTACAAAAGAAAATGGCGATTGTTGTTAGTTGTTATGGTAACAACTTGAACACACGTCAGGGGGGGAGGCGTAAAGTGTGGTGGCAGCTCGCCTGGAAGAGAGCGGACGCAGCTCCAGAGACGATGGCTGGTTAGTTAGTTAGGTAGCTTTTCATTCTTCAGAGCGATGGGGAGTGAGGCGTAGGGACCGTTCGACCCAGACTCCAAACACAAGCGCACGCCATGCAACTCTCATACTGCAAACCAACCTTAGATCAGCATCGCGGACAGCAGCCAACGTGCCAAATTTATCAACGCTAATTTAAAAGTCTGCCCTGGACTCAGCCGCCCATTGTTCTCATAGATGCAGATTTCAGTAGGTGTGCATTTTCCAGCATATGAGATATAACAATTACAGTGCTATAGATTTAAATCCCTGATCCCACTCCATAATAACAAAAAGAAACTCACCCATTAGAAGTTCCAGTTGGATCTTGAGCGGACAGCTGATAGGTAGCCTACAGTACGTGGTTTGTTTACATGATGTTACAGAAGTGCATATAACAGATTCAGTGTGAACACGGTGTAGGAAGGTGATTTCTGGGTCCCTGACAGCTTCTGGGCCCCGGTGTGCTGCACCGATTGCACCGTCGATATTTATGCCACTGGCCACCAGCCCACTGTGGGGCTCATTTTCTGTTACCAGTGTAGCATTAAAGCAAGGCAGAATTAGCAAGCTAGCTAACTAGCCAGCTGTCTGCTTGTTAGCTAGCTTATTCCACCATGCGTTAATGCTACACTGGTTACATAAAATGAGCCGAACAAAGCTGTCAATCATCTAGCGACAGCAGTGTGCTGTCCTCCATTGTGATAAAAGCGTGTGAATGAAGCATTCAGTTGTTAGATTTGACTCTTTTTCTGTGGCTCGCTATGCTTCATAACATGACTTATTACAGCACTGCTCGTTTTAGCCTTTACTACGAAATCTCATCTCAGTGAGTCTGTGACTTGCCGTAAGTCGGATTAGTTTGTACGGTACAACGGTCGCAATGGACCGCCGCTCTGACCATTCTGCGGCGTTGATTTAATTGGGGATTTCCGTTCTACACCTATTTCTATGACACATACACAGACAATGTATATTTTTGTGCCAGTATGTCCACCTTTCTTGTATACGTTGTCTTTTGAAATGTATGTTTGTGTATGTGTGTTGATTTCTAGCCACCATTGTGCTGAATGAACTGAACTGGTCGGAGGCGTTGGAGGAAGTGTTTAGAAAGAACAGAGAGGATGACCCGACCCTTCTCTGGCAGGTGTATGGTAGCGCTACGGGCTTAGCTCGCTACTACCCAGGTAAGAAAAACAACATCCAAAAAACAGTCTTTGTATTTGCCTGATATTTGACACAGAGGGAAAAACCCCGGTAGCCTTTTTGGCCTCCTAAGTTGTTTTATGTATCTGTTCATATGACACTGTGTGCGTTTCCTTCCATTTCAAATCAGAGGTGCACTCATCAGACGATTATTATTTGGTTGACCTACAGTAAGATGTGGCATGTGGCTTTTAATCATAACTACGAACAGCCAGGGAATATATTCATGAGTTTGCTTTGTTCACACATCACTGAGCAAATAAGCTCAATAAATAATCTCCATTGCTCAACTTGCATTGATTTTTATATGTGGTGGGTGCCATAGATGGAGTCATACTATCTTTAACTGCATTAGTCTAGTGTTGCTCGCTATCGTGAGCGTTTTCTCTGCCAAGCTATTTCTATTCATGAGATTCCCTGTCATCATAGACACTATGTAGCTTTATGGGAAAAGTTTATGTCTAATATTCATGAATTTTCATTGGCCCCAAATTTATTCCGCTTTGTTCCTTTTTTTTTCTTTTTTTTACCTCTTAGCATGCATGATAGGCAGTCACGCTCTCATACTGGCTTGTTTTCATAGTGCTCCACACTAATAGCATACAGATAGAAAGCAGCTGATTATTGTCAAAGCAAGTGAATCCAGTGCTCTGCGCTTTGCATCTCAGATGAATATTTTATCTCATCTCCCTGCTGTTTACCTCTTCGTGAAAAATGGTCACGAGCATAAAACATGTCATAATGCAGATGGTGTAAAGACATCCAACAAGCCAACTGCCATTATGGCACAAATGTAATCTCTTTTTATATCCTCCCAAAATGACTGACAGCTACTAGACACCGCTGAGCTGAATATGACACTGCGTATTGCCAGATATTTGCAGATCAACACTTGCAGATCAACACGACAGAGGTGTCAGAAATTGGATTTTTTATTTATTCCCTTTTAATTATGAAAGAGTTGTAATCAACACAAATCTAATCTCCTCTGAAAGCTTCTCCCTGGATGGATGCTCGCAAGACCCCCAGTAAAATTGACCTGTATGACGTCCGCAGGAGGCCGTGGTAAGAAAACTGCTAGAAGCACAACATTTATTCAATGTTTGTCAGAATTCAAGCCTAAATGTATACATGATTATTTACTTTTATGTAATTGCTTGTTTTGAAGTAGGTGTTTATGAATAAATATGGCTTTTAGGTATTATAAGTGTATGAAGGGCTGGGTGATAATTAAATATTATTTATCAACTTTCAGTGGAATTGCATTGTGACTATATAATCATATTGTGTACTTGCTTTACAAAATTCTGTTGTTTAATTAATGAATCAAAGTAAACTGTAAAATATAGTTTAAAGCTCTGAAAAAGTTAGTAAGTAGACTTGTGTTGAGAGCTTTTTGTGATGTAATATGTTATGTCATTACATATATATATATATATAATATGTATCGATATTTGAAAATTACTCTTGTTAAAGGGTAACTTCTGTATTATTCAACCCCTATTTTCTCATGTTTTTGTGTCTAACTGACTAGTACTAATTACTAATTACTACTACTACTACTAAATACTAATTAGTCCTGAGCCTGTCATGGCAAAAACAAGCACTTTTAGTGAACTTCTCAGAGCATGTGTGTCTCAGACCAGCTTGTCTTTCATTCATTAATGTCCATCTAGGTACATCCAAGGAGCTGCCTCACCCAAAGATATGCTAATCCTTGTGGATGCGTGAGTTACTTTATAACCTCATTGATCCATAACCTCCTTCACATCAGTCATGATTTCCCCTGATTATGATACATGCCTTCCTAGATTTGCTGCATAATGTATTGCATTTCCCAAGGCAGATGCATTTCTAATTGCATTGAGCCAAATCTCACAGCACAAAAAACTGAGCAGACAGATTGCAGTGAGAAGCTGTCAGATATTTTTTTGTTGTTGTTGTTGTTGTTGTTGCAGAAGCGGAAGTGTGTCTGGCTTGACTCTCAAACTGATCCGGACCTCCGTCAGCGAGATGCTGGAGACTCTGTCCGATGACGACTACGTCAATGTAGTTTATGTGAGTGTTATTAAAGCCATCACTTGCTGAACGTTGGGTGGTCTGTTTGTGCGAGGCGGCGGGGAGCGCGACGCACGCTGAGAAAAGGGGCAGAGTGACAGACGGACTCAGAATGTGAGCGTGAATGGCCTTATGTACTTTGAATGGAGATACACACATGAAGACATTGTGCACATAAATCACACGTACACAGCACGCACACACACAAGAGAGACAGAGATGGATGACAAGTAATGAAATATGGATTTCTCTCAGGTCTGGCCACCCTGAAACAGACCTTTAATGAAATACCCACTGCTCTATTTGGTGTACAGGATTAAAACTGTGCACTACATGCCCCCCGCCCCAACTCTTTACCCATGTGTGTGTGTGTGTGTGTGTGTGTGTGTGCGCACGCATGTGTGTACATTCCCACTTCTCCTAAAAAGAATTAAAGCTGCACTTCTAACTAGAGTGAACCTTGGAAACACTCATTCATCACCTTCTTGATCTCTCCATCACTCTTTCCTTCCATCATTTTGCCACATACCTCCATTCATCTCTTTGTGCCGGCGAATGATCTCCCAGTACACCGTACGCTCCTCCTCTTCTATACACATTACCGCAACCTTCCTCTTTTCCGCCGCCGCCACTTTCTTTCCCTTCATTCTTACTTTTCTCACCCACCAATCACTTCCACAGCTCTCCCTCTCTTACCTTTTCATTCTCTGACCATCTATTCTAGGAACTTCCACGCTTGTGATTACACTCAGAAAGAGCCAATCAGAAGGCCGTGTGATGCTTAGATGGGTGCCTGTGGAGGTGTTTATTGAGATGGGTCTTTACAGAGATTGGAGCTGTCTGCTTTCTCCTTGCACAAAGACAGCCATTCAGACTCTGTTTCCTCTCTCCGGGGACCCTTTGTCTTGGACACAATGTATTCTGTTTCACGGTGGACTTGTGATTCTGCAAAGATGTGCAATTATCTGAATCTGTCGGGGAGCTCGGTGCGTGTGTGTGTGCATGTGTGTGTCTAAGAAAATGAGACAGAATGAGAGAGATTAGTTTAAAGAGTGAAGTCCAACTCAGCTTTGACTTTGAACTTTTTTTTGTTTGAATTGTTTTCCTGCTATCCTCTAAAACAGCATACACCCACCAGCGTTTCAGCCCAGACACACCAATCTGACAAAGAACTAGCGGCGACGAAGGTCGACTGCTGCGTCGCCTCATGTGGCCTTTGTCTTGGCCAAAAAGTTGCACTCGGACACACCGCATGAGAGGAAATGACTGTACATACCAGCAGGTAGCAGTAGTCTGAAAGAAACCGGAAGACTGTTGTTATGATACGTACATAAAATAAAGCAAGTGTTTGCCGGCCATTTTCACAGCACTCTCGCTCACCACTCTGCTTCATCCCAGATGGCCATGACGTTGTCAAAAATATCCGTGTGTTGGAATGATCAGATGAGATTAAGATGAATAATGAGAACAGCTTTCTGTGTTATTTCTCTTGACATTACTCGTTGGCTTGCTTTTCTCACTTCCGTTTCTCTTCTCGTGCACTGATTTTCACTTAAGCTGAACAGCCAATCAGAGCGATTTCTCTCACCGCATTGAACATGCTGAATCAGCCTGTCAGAAAAAGCCTCCGGGACAGGCAGACTAGAACCAACGATGCGGGACACACCGCAAAAACGAAGCCGAACGGAGGCTCACCGACGGCCCGAAATTGTGTTTTTGTGAAGGGGCAAGGCACCCATGGATGTTTAAGGTGCTTAATATCTGAAATCTGGGAGTATGTAGACATTGCTGGAATGTTAGGTGAGTTCAACAGAGTAAAATACAAAAGCTGTGTTACTATCAGACAGGTTGTAAACAAGCGAACAGTTTAGCTAGATTATCCAAACTACTTTATCTGGAGGTAGAACTGAAAGTGAGTACACCTGAAATGTCGGTAATAATCCTTTACTGCACAGTAAAACTCTGTGTGTGTGCACAACTACAGCAAGCTGTTCAGCAGGTCAAAGTTGATCCAGGGACGTGCGTAAACTGTAATGGATGCTCACAACAGACGGTTTGGTTCTAATTGTAACATTCGCTTTTGTTTTCTTTTCCAAAAGTTGGAAAGGGCTGGGGGATACGGCCAACATCTTCTATCCCAATATAGATCACTTTATATCTCACTAATGATATATATCACAATGTCACATGTTTTCTGGTAATACATTAAATAAATAGTCTATATGAAATAACCACATGGTAAAGCCTATTTTTGTATACTCCTGTGTGAATTAAATACTTGACAAATGAAAAGTATTTTCTCATTTGATTAAGACGTTTAGTGCAAAACAAACAAGTGAAATTGAGAAAAAAATGAATAAATATTTCCAGCTATCCACTGACTATGTTTACATGTATGCGCACAAATTCCACTGAAAGACAATAAATTATCATATTGAATTATAGCCCTGCCCTACCTGTATGATCAAGAGAGCACTGTTGTTACCAGCAGGAAGGATTTCCAAAGCTACAAAAATAAGACCTCAGTAAATTGTAATAAACCAGAATCCTCCCTAAATTGCTTTGCCAAAACTCATTATTCTTCTCTCTGTCACCCTCTTTCTTTCGATCTGTTTCTTTCTGTCATGGACTCACTTACTCATACACACCCACAGCGCCCGATGTCTGGCCCTAAGGGTGTTGTAACCTGACACTAAATCATTAATCTCTGATATTACCTATGAATCCCTGCTCATTAACAGTAGCCCAGGGACTAAGTTGGCATTTGGTCATGGAAGATGCTCACACACTTCCTCAACAGCTGCGGTAGGTCAGAGGAATGCTGATGGCTTTTCCTCTCCGCTCATTCTTTCCCTCTCTGTCCTCATCCTCTGTTATTTTTTTTTTTTATTCACACTTGTGTTCTCACTTTCCCTCGCCCTCCCACCTCACTGAGCCTCTGTCTCTTTCATCCAGCCTGTTCAGCTGTGTTAGCCGGTGTCAGTGCTGTTAGCCAGCGTCAGTCCAGTGGGCAAACCAGAGTAGCAGAGAGTCCAGCGGGATTAGGGCTTGAAGATTAGCCTTCTCTCTTGTGTCATCACTAATCCATTCCCAAGGCCTGTACCATCACACACACACACACGCATGCACACACGAGCTGTTGTAATAGGATCACAAGGGAATAGTGGAATTTGTAGTAGATTGTATTTGTGTGCGAAGCCAATAACAATATTTTACAAAACAAGAATGTGGTTTTCCAGTAATTACACAATAGTTTTTTTCTTCATTTTTGACATAATTTGCTTACCTACAAAAATAATATCTTTCTTATCAGATTGATGTGTCACATACACTACGGGAGCTCATTATTACCTCCACTAAGGAGATTATGTTTTCGGTTTGTTTGTTTGTTTGTCTGTCGGCAGGATTACAGAAAAACTACTGGCCCAATTTTCATGAAACTTGTAGGGCCTTTCCATTGGCGCTTTTGGCTGCGCCGAGTCAAACCATGCCGTTTGTGTTTCCATTACCAGCTTTAGTGTGAGTTTTACCGATACGCGCCGAGCTGCGTCCAAGATGGGCTATCTCCGGAGTCCTGCCAAAGTCCGCCCGACTCACCTCCAAGTGGGTTGCGGTGACGTCTTGCTGACCGCCGCCAACTCTTAAATTTTGTAGTTTCTCACCGAATCTGTGGTTTGAAGTTTAATTTCTCTCCTGCGTCCGTTTGTACTGTCAGATATCTGCTTTATTTTACTGTTTAGCTTTCAGATGCATAGGAGTTTTAAGTTGCTGCTGATGAAAACCCAAGATTTCCTGATTTGGCTGCTTCATAATAAAAGCTTTTGAATAACAAAATAACAGGACTTTTATTGGGATAATTTATAGGAAATTAAATGTTTATCTCCAAATTAGCGGAGCATTGTTAGCGGCTATTCTTAATAGAAACACCTCTACTAATGGGGAGGAAGAGAATAACTATCAAAAATAATGGGGGACTTTTATTGTGATGAATGTAGGAAATGAAATGTGTTTATTGATCGTTTTATAGCCGCTCCTTCGACACGTACACACACCTTCAAGCGGGTAGCTTTGTTGTAATGGAGATGCAAATCTCTTCCGTGCTGGGCTGATGTGCCGAGTCCAACCGGGTCGAGCCAACAGGCACGTGTACGGAAAATCCCCTATTGGTGGAAGGGTGTAGCATTGGCCAAGGAAGAACCCATTACATTTTGGAGCGGATTCAAATCACCGAGCAGATACACACATTATTTTTCCCTTAGGAAAACGGCCTTGACGGAGGTCTGCGCTCTCCGACTGCCCTTCTAGTTTTCTTAATAAGACACACCGTCTCCTGCTTTTAAATCCTGTTTTCACACCATCCCCCTTCTCTTTTTATGTCCTCTTCCTGTCACTTCCTGCTCCTCACCCTCCCACATTCCCATCTCACCTTCCTCACTTCTCCTTTTAATAGATTATGTGATAAAAGATCCCTCCATGGGGGCAATCATGTGAACTTTCCATTGTGTTTGTATGCGCGCGTGAGTTTGCGCGTGTTTATGCGCTGTCGCCTCGATTCAGTCTTTTTTGTCAAACCACAGCCGTCGCGATATTGCCTCTCAGTCCAATGGAGATGTGTATGTCTGTTATTGTCAATCTAAAAGGAACTTCAAGGCTGTCAGGCTCATTGAAAACACACACACACACACACATACACACCCACACACCCATACGTTCTGGGCTCTTTTCGCCTCCTCGCTTGTCTGTGTAGATCAGTGTTTTCAGCCTCCCTTTTGGCCATCTCACAGAGACACATTGATTAGTTGAGATCGATGAGGTGCAGTATTGTTTTAGAAGAGTTCTGCAATACAATAGATGTGCTGGTTTACTACGCTGCTGTCCCGTGTCCTTCATATAACACTATTATATATTCTGTTATATAATTTATTCTGTCATTTGTACTTATTGTCATTGTGGGGCTCTTTGAATCTGTCCTTTCTGTTTGCTCCTGTTCACATTTTTAACGATGTAATGTGTGGAAAAATACGGACCATCGGTTAGACTTGGAGCGCGGCTCGGTGCAGGAGGAGGCAGGCTGTTGGTTAATGTTGGGTGGAGCGTGTGTGCATATGTGTGCTGTGAGGTGGAAATGAGGAGGTCTCACCTTTTAAAAAAAGATGGTGTTGCTGCCTAACCTCGTTCTTATATAGCAGAATCTTGTTTCCATGGGTACCAAATCTTTGAGCTCTGAGGATGTGAAGCAATTAGTGGGGCTTGATGAATGTGTCTGTTTACCACCGCCTGATAACAGCCAAAGCCAGGTGGGAGTGTGTGTGTGTGTGTGCGCGTGTGTGTATCATTTATTACATACGCACACATGTTGTAATTGTATGAATAATTTGTAGGTCGTAACTCATTGCCTCCGTTTCCCAGTTTAACACCAGGGTGAAGAAGACGGCGTGTTTCGACCATCTGGTTCAAGCCAACGTGAGGAACAAGAAGCTGCTGAAGGATGCTGTTCAGAACATCACCGCTAAAGGAATCACGAACTACACAAAAGGCTTTGAGTTTGCTTTTGAGCAGCTCTCAACGGTAAGATTTCCAGTTTTTTGTTGTTGTGAGAAAACATGTCATTTTGTCCCACTTGAGTGGAGTTGAAAGCGAAAGAGGCTTAAAACAAGTTTTGAAGGATGTTACCTGATGGCTCCATATTTTAAGCAGCAGCAGAGCTTTGTCTCTTACTGCCATCTGCTGGTTGAAAGTGTTACCTTAACTCAGCTGTTCATACACTGAAAGAAACATTTAGATTGTTACAGATGTATGACAACCCTGAAGCATTATCCTCACATGGAGTTATTTAACAAGTAATATGTGTGATAAACTCTGAACTTGGTCTTCCACAAAGTCATACTGATACAGTAAGTTAAGATATGTGGCGTATGACTCGATAAGAACTGTTAACGAGTCTGAAGCCTTTGCTAGCAGTTTCTAGAAGCTGCAGCGTTAACACATAACACCCCACGGTTTGATTGTTTTGGATTGAACAAACAAGGATGGCACTAGAGGACAGACCATTGGCTCATCCAAATCAAAAGGTTGCATCCCTTGGGAGTGTGTATGTGTTTGAGAGAGAGATATAAGGAAAGGTCTGGAGGTCAGCAAAGATAATTGGCTTTATCCTCTGGAGACCTTGCATAGCAGAATATTGCTGTGAGTCATTATTTTTTTTTTTAGATACTTTGGGTGTTGATTAAGTGGAGCTTTGACTTGATGATGACACTAGACGAGGCCATTAAAACAGTGTGCCATAGTTTATGACGGTGTGAAGAGGTATCTTTCTCTATCCAAAATAGGATGGACCAGCAGACCAACCACAGCTCGCCACTACCTGAAAATAAATGATTAATTAGAAAATCCTCTCATTTTCCTTTGACTAGACTAACATCAGCAGAGCAAACTGCAACAAGATCATCATGCTGTTTACTGACGGAGGAGAGGAAAGAGCTAGGGCCATACTGGAGAAGTACAACGCTGACAAAAAGGTACGTTGATGACACACACACACACACACACACACACATTCAGAGTGGGGCGTACTGTATGATGCTGCGGTGTGAATTGTTTGCTTTTTATCTACGTGGATGTGCTCCCGTTGTAGATTTAATCAGACTCAGCTTTTCGGAGCTCCCTTTGGGGTCGAGACTTCCGTGTGCATATCCTTCCTACCCAAAAGTTTAAGCAGAAGGCAGATGAGGTTTTCTGCATATTTTGAGAAACAAAAGACCTTCTCACATGCACACTCATGCACATGAACACCCAAAAAATGTGCACATGCACAAGGATGAGGATATGAGCAGGTTGCACACACACACTTCAACATCACTGTCTAAACAGCACATGAAGTTGAACATTTATTTTAGACGAAAGATGAACCTCATATTTCACTTGTGACTGTTATTGTTTTTGTTTTGTAAATTATATATAAATAATATAGTACATTTAAATTCTTGTTTATGTTTGTTGAACATAATATTCAGAGTATATAATAATATTATATTAGGGACAAGACAATCATCACTTAACTGAAATTAATTAGGGCAGCGACTAACGATTATTTTCATTGTCGATTAATTTGTTGATTAATTTCTCGATTAATAGATTAATTGTTTGGCTATAAAATGTCAGAAAATGGTGAAAAATGTTTTTCAGTGTTTCCCAAAGCCCAAGATGATGTCCTCAAATGTCTTGTTTTGTCCACAACTCAAAGTTTACTGTCATAGAGGAGTAAAGAAACCAGAAAATATTCACATTTATGATGCTGGAATCAGAATTTATTTTTTATTTTTAATTTATTAATTTTTGCAACTCTAAAATGAAATGAAGATAAATGGGATAAATCTATCTACCTACCAGAATGATATGTAATATTTTTTAACATTTGTAAGAGGTTATGTCATGATAAATATTGTTGACTTTGAATCTTGTGCTCCAGGTGAGGATCTTCACCTTCTCAGTAGGACAGCACAACTATGATAAAGGACCCATTCAGTGGATGGCCTGTTCCAACAAAGGTACAGCACCGATTATAACACACATCAGGACTGAACACTGTTGTCAGTTTGTTACAATCCTGGTATTAGATTACGTTTTACTGAACAGTAGACTAGATTTTGGTAGTGAATTGAATATCATTGTAGAAACAGGGGGAGCTGCCTTGGGCAATGCAACTTGATATACACTTTTCATATGCGAATCAATAACGAATCACATCACAAAAGCAGAAACTCTGGATGTCAATTTACTTTGTTTTTTGTGGGTCTGATAACTCGACATTAAGCAAGAGTCATGATGCTGCAGACTACACTGTAGTATTGCAGGCTGTTTCCTTTGCTCGTTGTTTTGGGGGTTGCTGTTATGTTGTCAGTGTGGGATCATAGCATTAAGTTTTGGTTAAACGATTGTGTCTGATAATTTATCCAGGGTACTTCTATGAGATTCCTTCCATCGGAGCCATCAGAATAAACACACAGGTTAGAGCATGATTCATTATTTTTCACATTTTTTTCCACAGCCCATAACATTCATGGAAGTATTAATCTTGAAAATGTGTTGTTTGTCTAATTTAGGAGTACCTAGATGTCCTGGGAAGACCGATGGTTCTGGCAGACAAGCAGGCCAAACAAGTCCAGTGGACTAATGTCTACCTTGATGCTCTGGTACGACACTTTTGTGTGCCCTGTAATTCATTTTACGAGTACAGAAGTATTGTTTGTGCCATGTTAATTTAACTTGATTAAGATTCCTGAGTTGAAAAGTGCGTTTGCTTGACTCTCCATCAGGAACTGGGGCTGGTCATCACCGGAACGCTGCCTGTCTTCAATAAAACGAGGACGACAGATGAAAGGAATGGCGAGGTGCAGCAAATAAATGCTTAAAACACATGATGAGTCGGCAGTAGCAGGTAGTGGACGGATATATTTATCCTTTTTCTCATCCTTTTCTCTCATACTGTCCCTCAGCACCAGAATCAGTTGATCCTTGGCGTAATGGGGATTGACGTGTCTCTGCTTGACATCAAGAAGCTCACGCCACGCTTCACAGTGAGTTTAACACCCATATGTGATCACATGCACGCAGACAAATACAGTTTTCCCTCTGGTGCAATTAGTGAGTGATGTGATTCTATTAGATGTGTTGTTTTTTTTTGTAACATCTACATAAAATCATCCACGAATAAAAAGTATCCTTGATGTTATTTACAGCCCCTTTGTTGTATGTTATACTCTTATACTGTTGTCTGCTTCTTTTACACAATTTTCAACAGCAACTACCAGTTGTTTTACCATTACACTGTACATGCACTGACAGCTTGTGATTTTCTGGACACAAATATTTAATTTCCCTCTCCTCTGTTCATTTATTTTTTTCAGATTGGTCCAAATGGATACTACTTTGCGATTGATCCCAACGGATACGTCCTGCTGCACCCCAATCTCCAGCCAAAGGTATGGCATCTGGCCCTATTTATCACTCCATGCCTACTCACTTCATGACTATTCCTCCCGGTTACACAATAACCGCTTGCACTCGGTGAATAATATGCAAGCTAGCAGGTGGTGCGGGTCCTTTTCAAACTTTTGCCATGTGTCGTCTCCTCATCAGTCTTCATAAAAAAGAATGAATTCTCCAGTTGGAGTATGACTTGATATCCTCAGTCCTCAGATGTCGGCTAGAAGGTCACTCATTACCATGTGAGATAAAATAGATATGTAGACTTTGGCAGCCGACTGGCATATATGTTTAAGAATGAAGGATGAAAAAGAGGCCGTGTGGCATATAGTAGAGATAATGTGTTTTACAGTAAAAGTAGTACACCCCAGAATGTGATTTAATTTACTGCACCATGGAAATATATCCTGCTACTGCTGTTTGTATTCTCTTATTTATGTAAATTAAGTTTTGTAAGATGAAAATGTGTTTTTTTAAGGGTAACTTTTACTGTACTATTTTACTTTTAGCCAATTCAATTCATTCAAAGGTTCTCTATACGACATCCAGGGCATTAATATAGCAGCATACAACAATTTACTATGTAAAGATAAAGAGGAGTAACGTCTACCTGAGGAGAGAATTAGGTGTAGCACCCACCCTCTGGTTCCTCCCCTGGTTTACACTGTTGGCTCTGTCAGTAGTGTTGCCATTGTTTTCACTGTGACACCGTGAGGAGGCAATAGAAATGCTCCCAGTCTCGCATTTAGAAAGCATTTGTGAAAAAGCATTTTTTAAAGCATTTTTGATTTCATAACAATTTTAAGTATGTTTACAACAAGGCTCAAAGTTGAAACAATTTCACTAAAACTTCCAGTGGTACCATACAAACTGTAGTCTTACAACTCCTCAAATAAATGCAAGCAGGACTTCTAGCCACTGGCAGGCATTAAGATTCAACCCGGTAAAAATTAGCCATGACCCCACAAGAGGTTTCACCCCACCACCTTCAGCCCCGAGGCGAGCAGGTTCTGACAGGATGTACAGTGGCCATGTGGCGCCCAGGACTGAGTTCAGAGTAGCCCCTCCCTAGATCTGAAACAGTGGATCCTTGCACCGCGGGGGAAAACACTAACAAGGGAAAAGAGCTGATGGTGTTGTTAAGTAGTTTATGGTAACTAGGCATACAGGATATTATAAATGTCTATATGTTTGTCATTCTGGTTTTCTCTTTTAATGCAGTGATAAGAGATATGATAGAGATGCATATTCTTTCTTTCTTTCTTTCTTTCTCTCTCTGTGGAATAAAGGGGATTTGTCTCTTGTTGTTTGTCCCTTCACAATCTTTTCACCCAGACTGAAACACTTAACGCTGGTCAAAGCTGTGTGTGTGGATGTGTGGGGTTGAGTGTAGAAATACTTTTCAAAATAGTTACTGAGTTGTGGTTGGGAGCTCCACATTGTATGAATTTGAAATCATGTTTTTCTTTGAAGGTCTTTGAACCCCCCCTGCCTACCACCACCACCACCACCACACTGTGACATTTTTGAAATACCAAAATGCATCACTGTGCATCTTTTCCTAACTTTCCTAGAAAAGGATTCGTAACAGGAAGCTCAGGCTCAATAATAAGTATGCTGTCACTTTTCATGAGGTGAGACTGAAGTAGAAGTACTGTAGATCGCAGAAGTAGCTCCTAAAGGTAGCGATGTAGAGTTTCCTGTATTGTTGTCCCATAGATAAGAGTTTTCAATAGATATTGTAGCAGTCATTGAAGGTAATGCTGGATGTTACCTGTTATGTGATCTACAGCCATCCGAATTCCCCCAAACTGAAGTGATGGCACATTATTCTGTCGCTCGTAATGATCGCTCTCGTCATGGAAATCATTGTACAAATGTGTGAATATGTTTTGTAATTGTGCATAAGTGTTTTTGAGAGCATATTTTGTGACAGGGTTGATACTGAGAGAAACTAAGTCACATTAAGTCACGTCCATAGCTCGTACCTAAATGAGGGGTAAAGTCGTTCTTAATGGTGTACGGCATTTGATGATTCAGCATTAAGTAATTAAAATAGAAATGATTAAGTAGATAGGAAGGATTTGACTTGCATTTCACAATATTATCCCGATAATCATCAGAATACGCTTAAAATTCTTAAAATGGCACTTAAACGTACTTTACCTTACATTTTGTTAGTATGTATATTGCATCACAGGTACACCTTTTTATAATGAAAATCCTTTTTAGTGAAAAACAAACAATTTTAAATAAGGTAATCAATCATAAATCCTTAGGTGTCCGTGCAAAAATTAAAAAAAGTAACATTGTGTGAGTCTGTTCTTTCTAACATGATAATTCCTGTATTTTTTAAGCCTACCATGATAGCAGGTTAGACAGCGTTTTCATGTCACTCATGACGATATTCATGATTATCCCAACAATAGAAATTCACCACGATTAACTTATTGTGAGTGTTTCTTCACGTGATCCACGATAAACTCCTATATCTAATTGGACTAACGTAAAAAAGTATTTGTTTTGAGTTGTAGTTTTATAGAAAACAACTTTTCTGTGCAATCAACAAGATGTTTTGGTTGGTTTCCACAGAAGTTGTTCTACAGGTGTTGTTGGCTATTTTAGCTTAACTTTTGTCTCCTTTTTCCATGTACACATTCCTTGTTGCGCTTTGATTTTAGAAGTGCAGCTCGCATATGTGGGTACTAGAGAAAATTAGGGATGCACCGATACTAATATCGGATATCGGGCCGGTACTGACTCAAATAGCTGGATCGGTCATCGGTAAAAATGGGGCCGATCTATTCAATTAAACATTCCTATGTTTATATACTATATACATTATATAATGGGATTTTAATTCCTTTCAACTAATTTGTTTCTGCATTGAAAAGGTTTATACTTGAATTGAAATTCCCGTTAATTTTGAAGATCTTTTACCGAGTTACTAGTGTACGATTTATTATTTTATCCATCAGATCAGTGCGTCCCTAGAGAAAATACAGTGGGAAGAGGACGGGGTGTTGTCACAAGACTGTATTGAGATCATACTTTGAAGCAGATATCACTGATAATGTGACTTCAGGTCAAGCTGAGAGCAACCTTAGTGTTATAATACTCACAAAGGCGTTGTCAGAGTTATCTCAGTTCAGTCTAGTATTCAAGCAAGACAGCATTGTTATTTTTCCCATCAACCCTCTGCACTGTGTGTGTTTGTGTGTGTGAAGGCTTATCACTCACTGTCTCATTGAATCAGCCAAATGGGAGATGGAGTGAATAGCGATGGTCACCTTCAGCCCTTTTAACATTTCCCTCGTCTCTCTCTCTCCGTCTCTGCAGTGGCTCTTTCTGTATTTGATTATGTTTGTTTCTGTATTATGCAGTTGCAGTAGCGTTTTGATTCTGATCTCACACCCGAGCTCACCTCAATCAGTCTCTCGCCGACATACAGTATTCTCTCATTCTGTCTTTTTAATCTGGTTGCCCTTCTTTTCTCACTCCTTATTTCTCATTTGATCTTTTCCACGTTGCTGTTTCACGCCATCCAGTGTTCCCATTTTTGCTCTTTTCATATCCTCTCCTGTTTTTTTTCGTGTGTATGTTTGATGTTTCATTCAGTGTTGTACCTCTTGATCTTTTATTCTTTCTTTTCTCATTTTCATGCTGAGATGCTTCATCTTCATCATCTTCCTTTGCTGCTTCATTTCATTTAAACTTACCGTCAAATGTAAGGAGCTCGACTCATTTAGTATTTCGTTTATTGCGTTTCTTGTCTGTCTGTCTATTCCTCATTCTCTTCCTTCCTTTAAAGTTGAAATGCATATTTATTGATTTTTGGACTCGCTGCCTGCATACGTCAACATTAAAAACAAGAGACTGTGTAGAAAACACTAGTATGCTCTCGCTGCGTCACCCTACATTTTGAGTCACAGAGTGAAGAAACGCTGTGGAGGACAGACTGGTATCAGATTCCATGTACTGCTGTTTTATAGAGACGCACTAGATTACTGCTACCATTTTATACCACCATAAAGCCACTCAGACGTATAGGGTTTTTAAGAGAGGACATTAATAGGGTCCAGTGTCACTTTGTATCAAATCTGATTCAGCTGTGTCTCGTGTCACAGATATGTTGTCAAAACGCTGCCATATGGTACCCCCTATTTATTAAACCGTGGATTTGATTGGATTCATGTGTTGAGGAAAATGATTGGCATTACTCCTGAATTGAAAACAAAAGAATGTCGTGGCTCAAATAATTAATGTCCACTATATATTATCCAATCCAGTGGCGGTACTAAGATGCAGGGGAATATTCCTCTATATGGCTGATTGCCATAGTAAGAACCAATCTCTGAATAACAATTGTAAAATGGTCCACTGAATTACATTTTACTCTTATCAACTCAGCAGGCTAGAGATGGAGTGATATCAAAGTGGGTTATTAACGTAATAAACTTTGCTTCCAGCCAATCAATTCAGGATAAGCCTCAAGTAAAGGGTTCGATCGTGTCAGTAGGTTTGTGAATTGGCAAGAGTCCGGTGATACAATCATATCTTGATGCGGGGGTTATTATTCAATATATTGTGATCCTGTAAGCAAGGCGATGTATTGCGATTTTTTTAATCTAATTTTAGGAAAACTGTCATAGTATAAAGAACGCATTTATCACAGTTCCTGTAACATACAACATCATAGCACCACTTTTTGTGCAATCTGAGCAAAGGAATTAACATTTTCCTACGTTAGTAAATGATTTAATAAAATTGCCTGCAGGATTCTTTAGGCAAACAAATTAATTAAATAAAAAAGTAGGGCTGTCAATCGATTAAAGTATTTAATTGCGATTAATCGCATGATTTTTGAACAGATACAATTTTTTATCTGTTCAAAAAGGTACCTAAAAGGGAGATTTGTCTAGTATTTAATACTCTTATCAACATGGGAGTGGACAACTATGCTGCTTTATGCAGATGTGTGTATATATTTATTACTGGAAATTAATTAACAACACAAAACAATGACAAATATTGTCCAGAAACCCTCACAGGTACTGCATTTAGCATAAAATATATACTGAAATCATAACATGGCAAACTCAAGCCCAACAGACAACAACAGCTGGTCAAGTGTATCGATGTTTTCTTACACCCCTAATCCTGTCATTAGGTTTGTTTGTGTGTAGTATTCTTAAATTGTGTCACACTTCAGACTGAAATATCATCTTTTCCACAGAATCCTAAATTCCAGGAACCTGTTACCCTTGACTTCCTGGATGCTGAGCTGGAGAATGACATCAAAGTGGAGGTAGATTCATGATGAAATCCCCCCGCCATACACACACACACACACACACACACACACACACACACACACTCGAGCAAAGGTACAGAGCTGGATATAAATCCAGGCATGTATTCAGGTGCCAGATGTCTCCTCGTAAAGCTCTCATGACCAGCTGCAAGTGGTTTACTTAGTGTCCCTAACTCGTCTGCATGATGTTATGAAACAGAATGTTTTCAGATCCAGTGACGCTTGAACTACATGTACAGTATACTGTCTGTTTCTCGATCTCTCCCTGTAGATCAGGAAAATGATGATCGATGGTGAGACAGGCGAACGTACCATTGACACTCTGGTGAAAACTCAGGATGAGGTAAGACAAGATACTGGAAGGGGCTTAACACATTACACAGGAGGATGCTGGGGAACTTTAAATGTGTTTGGGTGCTTCTGTAGAGGTCTTCTATCATGCTTCTGTTCTCAGATATTGAACATATCTTCAGTGCAACATTTGTTGCGTTGTACGAAGGAAGAAGTGAGACTTCTGTTGCTGTAATATAAATATGTTGTCATCACTATAAATAAAGTGCCATTGTGAAAATAAGCACACTAAAGTAAGGTTGAGGAAACTAAAAATAAAATGAAAACACTCAGTTAGCTAATGCAACAACTTGTGCTAGCTAACTACACCTAACTAGCTAACTACTAGAAAGACAAACTGACAGACAGATAAACAGATTATCAGTTTGCTGCTGCTCAGACATAAACGAACATGAGTGCGCCTGCGCAAGCTTGGAGGATAACAAATGACCTGCAGCTTCTACTATAGTCATACGTCATATTCCCATTTTACCAACAACCTTCTTTTTTTCTTTTTTTCTTTTTTAACTTTGAGCACAAAATTAAGTTATTTGTCAGATACATTTTGGCAGAGTGTGGCTAATCAACTTAGTCAGGAAATGGCTAAAAAAAATATGAAATATCATAGAAATGCCAAAATACACTGAAGGGGGGCTTTAAGTAATTCAGCTAATTAATTAACATATTGAGGCAGCAGTTAGTTGGATATGATTTGAAATTTGTTGAGATCACTGCTTTTGTTTTTTCACAAATTTTATTAAAACATTTCTAAAAGATGCAAACCTTATATATTCCACTGTATACAAAGTTGTCACGTTTCCTGCTACAAGGAGCCATTGTTCACTGTTGTTTGCAGTCATTGAGGTCATCTTGCAGTGAGGATAGCTCAGAATATTCATCCACTTATACAAAGGGAAGAGAAATATGGTGATAAAACACAAAGGAGCTGCCGATTATGTGCCAGTCTTCCTCGTTTGAGCTGAAACTTGTTCTTTTATGATCCAATCTGTACCTGGATTTTAAACAAATGTTTTGAAATTGTGATTTTCACGTACTTTTATTATTTAAAATAAATATTAATTATGTCCTGGAAATGTTTTTTTAACAATATACAATACAAAATGAGCACAGCTTACAATAACATTACAAAGCAATTCTGAAAGCCAGTTCCCCTTGTGTATTATCTTTGACAGAGGTACATCGATAGAGGAGTCAGGACCTACACGTTTGCGCCGGTCAATGGAACAGATTACAGGTGAGCAATCTCAGCAATTTTGTAATAATTCTTTATGGTTCATTAAGCTGCCTCACTGCCTCTAACTGCTGAGAGCACTCCAGCTGATGGAGGACACCACTTAAGCCAACAGGGGTCACTCTCTTGTTTCTAACAGCCGGCTCTGCTCGGTTAATGGGAAATACATTTAAGAGATTGTTTTTTGCTTTTCACTGAACATGCAGAAAACATGGAAACCTTGATTAGTTGTGTATTTTTCCTCTTGATTGATATAAATTCAGTAACAATCACATCCATCTGAAGTATAAAACACTTAACAGAGCATTTTGGAAAAGATTGAATGCTTTGAACGACCTTTTTGTTTTGACCACTTTTGTTCCTAAAACAAATAATTCACTCAAATGACGTCCAACCACAAAACTCTATCATCTGTGTGACTGTGATTGTCTTTTTCTGCAGCCTGGCTCTTGCTCTGCCGAAATACAGTGAACACTTCATTCAAGCCAAACTGGGGGAAGACTTGAAAAAAGCCGTGTGTGAGTACAGCATATACACCCTCATGATAAACAGATTTTAATTTTGCTGGTGCCTCACAACCAACTCCCATGCATACTTTCTTTGGGTCGTACTCTCGAGTATCTCCTCTTGCTTTGTATCACTCGCTCCTAGCTGGACCCTCAACCACTCCCTTGTATTTGCTGCTCAGATCAGGGGATCCCCACGGTGCTTTTCTTTTGTAGTGTAACCCACTGGTCAGTCGCCCCGCACTCCCACACACACTCTCATCCACATGCTTTCCCTCTCCCACACCCAGCCCAAGCACCAGCTCTTTTGATCTTGTCCAATTTTGCTCTTCTCCTTCTTTGCTCCCCTCTGATGGCCCTCCTTCTGGCTTAGGAGAAGACGAAACTTCCCTGACCTCCTCTCTCCATGCTCATTATCGCCTCTCCTTCCAAACTTTTTTTTCCCCCTTCTTCTGCACTCCACACATTTTGCTGCGTTTCAGTTGCCAATTCCATCTCTTTATCTCCATGTCTTTAAAGCTGAAGTCGGTAACTTTGAGCAAATATGATTAAAAAAAAAAGTTATTGTCATTACAGTAACAGAATATTGATTCACAGTTGATCAGCGCTGCCTAGTTTGACCGTAGTCACGAGTATTGTGAGCAGTTATTGACAGCTGCTGTAGAGACAGCTTGTCTTATATTGGTTGTTTTCCTTCGGGCGTGATTAAAACTTGCAAATGCTATTAGGAGCACAGGAAGACACGGAGGAACATGATTTTTATTTCACAGATTGACAGTTTGATAAAATAACGTTTTATGTTATTTGCTCAAGACTTTTTATGTTTGCTTTTTATGTTATTCCAGACTTTAAGTCCATCTTTTCTTTCCTAAATGTTTCACGGAGTAACAGGCTATCCGAAGCAGAAAGACTTTACTCTGGATTGCTTTCTCTCTCTGTCTGTCTGTCTGTTTTCCTCTCTCTCTATCTAATCTGTAAACCTGTCCTCACCTCGTTCTCTTTATCCCTCCTAATATCTCTCCTGTCCCCCCCTTTTTCTTTTTCTACAGCTTCTTTTTTTTGCTCTGTTTGTGCTCTCAAGGTTGTCTCCACTGTATATGATACATACTGGCTGCTTCTCAGCTCAGAACATAACTAATAGGACAATACACACGTTACAGTATGTGCAACTGTCACTCTTTGTACGATTCTTTGCATTTTGGTTCTGATTCTCGGTTATTCTCTCCCGTCCTGCTTCCACGCTGGAATCTTACAGCTTCTGCTTGGGGCAAGTACTCTCTATTCTGTGTCTTCTGTCGTCCTCTTGTGATGCTCTTCCATAAGCATGTTTGTCCTGCATATATTTACATGATTTTTCATGTGGATGGATGGACGGAACTCTGAAGTATGAATGCTTAATCATGACTTTATAGATGCATGGGTGGATAGTCGCTTTGATCAAGAGGATATAATTAGAGGAAACACACCAGAATCAGCACATAACCATCTGGCTTTAGTGGATTTTTCATAACTTTGATGTGACACCACAAAACATAAACGGCTAATGGTGCAGTTATTCCAACAGATGAGATTTTGACTGAGTGTTTCGGCCTCTGTATCACTCCCTCTCTGCCATAACGAGTCTGTCACTGTGCCATAAAGACTGTCAGAACGTTTACAGGCCTGTTAAAGAAAGTAACACACCATGCCTTGCTGCCACGGAGTACTCCGATGGGGAGTTTGGGACTCTGTACAGCCGTATAGAGTTTCACACTGGAGCCAGACCACCAATACCTCGATCCATCTTACCGCTTTTCCTGCAGTAGGTGGTTTCTGCAGCCACTTGTCCTCCTGATACATTATGGTTGAGCAGAAATGCTGCATGTGTTGAATAAGTGACCTAATACGGGGGGGTTGAAGAGATGCTGACAGAGAAGTAAAGAGCATGAAAGAATGCATGGTGTGGAAAGCAATTGGACATAGAGACACCGTGCCCAGTCTATAGAGACAGAGGGACATTGAATCTGCCTGTTACGTTTTATGTGAAGGACATTGTTTCATCCCGCACCAGATTTCCATGACCCCGAGGAAACTCAGCGCTCAGTAATTTTTTTCGCAGACTGCACCACACGACTCAATATATTTTAAAGGCGATGTCCAAAATGTCTTCGTTTTAAGAGACCGGTGAATGACGGCCGTCCATGCCTGTCATGTCATTTATGAGATAAGAATTACCAGACACTATTTTAAATGAAATCCAGAGCCAGGGCAGACAACGCATAGAGTGGAAGGAATTTTCTTCATTACTACTGTACGTATGTTTACATGTTATTCCCCTGCATGCCTGATCATTTTCTGTTCTGCATTCCTAGAAAGTGCACTCAATCTATTGCTAGTCTTGTCTATTAGATCCTAATATTCTTTCACTGCAGCGTAGTGTTTTATTACCTACTGTGGGAAATATTTACAATTTTCAGCATATTTTCCAAGGTATGACCTCATTTGTCAGACGATGAATGCATTTTTATCAGCCTTTGTCTTTCCTGCTTTCTCCTCTCCTCATCTGTGTCTCTCTGGGGTCACAACAGGGCTAGAAGGCAAGTACTTGTCACTCAGTTATTCTCTCATGCCTCCCCACTGCACCTCCATCCACACTCTCTACCTTAATCCATCACCTCATATCTGTCCAATATTTTAGGTGTGTGTGTGTGTGTGTGTGTGTGTGTGTGTGTGTGTGTGTGTGTGTGTGTGTGTGTGTGTGTGTGTGTGTGTGTGTGTGTGTGTGTGTGTGGAGGGCCTCTCAGCTAGAGTTTGTTCACTACTGTGTTCATTTCTTGAAATTTGATATGACCATCCACTTGTCAAGTGTTTCTGAATTCATGTAGTCTCACAGCACAAATAGCAGTGCATTAACATCATTTCATAAATAAGGATCACACTTTTAGGGGTGCTTTCACAAGCCAACATTTACTGTGCATTCCAATATCCATATTACCATGCTATTTAGTATGCCAGAAATAGATTTAGTATCTCCCAATGCATAGTATTTAAAATGCAGTATGCCAAAAATACCAGGATGTCCTACTACATCCGGTGCTTTTCTGTTTTTTCTGACCCACAATCCAGTTCTCTGTGCAGCGGATATATGAGCAAGAGGGCCAAAGTTCAAGGCGCAACACTTGATGTTATGACGAAGTAGTATTTCTCAGTTGTGTGCATACTGCATATAACAGTACGTACTTTGTAACGGCAACTGCAGTATGTACTAAAAAGTAAAAAAGAAAAAGTATGTGATTTGAAACGTAGCCTTAGTCTGTTTTAATCGAACTCTGGTGTGGTTTGTTCGGGCGGTTGTGAACGCAGTAATTATACTCTGCTGACCAAAACAATCGGTTGGAGACCGCTTGCAAGAGGCGGTCTCTTACCATTTCCACGCGAACCAAAACGCAGGCTACCTGTGCGGGTATTTGTTGAGATGGACACAGGTAAATGTCAGGTTAACATGAGTGGGAGAGGACGGACCCGGAGTCCTGCACAAGTCCGATGTTTGCTTGACATCTGGGCTGAAGAGAACATGCAGAATATGCTGAATAAAGTCCACACAACTAGTGACGTTTTAAGTCATTGGAGATACGTAAACCGGAGGAGAGGGAATTCATGCACACAGTCGATCAGTGCCGAGTCAAAGCGAAAAACACTTCGACAGCAATATATCAAAGTATCAAATATATCAAACATACCTCTCAGCAAGTTTTGAGAGCAAGCTCTGATTCGGACTTCGCCAAACAGACTTTTGGCTTATGAAAGCGCCCTCAAGCACCTAATCTGCCATGTGGAATCTCTTATCTTATCAGAAATCTCATCAGCCTAAACCAAGTTTTTTTGTGTTTTCAAAAGCCCTGGAAACCATACAGCAGGAGAGGTTTGACGAGTTTGGTTACACCTTTATCGCTCCAAGGTGAGTGATCCCGACACCATTATACATTCCACTGTCACTGTACAGGAACAAACGAGTGGCTGAGATTGAAACTGATCAATACTGTTCCTTCAGGGAGTACTGCAAAGAGATGAAGCTGTCAGTCAACAACACCCAGTTTCTCCTCGACTTCAGCCAGTACATTGATAGCGACACTCCAGATGCATGTGAGTCATGCACCTTTTTCACTACTTACTTCACTCGACACATTTACACAGGTCGTGATGTCAGTTTGCTGCACTTTTTCATGAAAGTGTGAATTTGTGTGTATGTGTACTTCCATGGTATGTATTACTGTTAGTCACTCTGATATCACGATGGTCAGCATCTGAAGGTCAGAGCATTACTTTGGTCATTAGATTAGTGCGATCCAAGCAGAGTGACATCAGCCCAATCGACTGAGTTTCCTAGAAGCCTGATGTTGTCATGCTACGCAGTGACTCATGATGTATGATTTGTCATCATCTAATGGATCTCTCCCCACCACCCCCTTAGTATGGCTTACCACCATCATCCAGCTAATGGATCTAGGTATCCTTGATCCATTTTAACCCAAGGTCAAGACATATAAGTATGCATTAATGCCTTTCTTGTTGCTGTTTGCGCAGTATGATCTCACAATTTTTTTGCTTGAGTCACAGTTAAGTCCTCCATAAAAAGTTATGATTTAAAAACGACGCTCGAGGGAAACAGTGTTGAAACTGTGTTGAAGCTGTGTTGAAACTGTGCTAATGTTTTTGACAGCGTTTTTTTAAGCACTTTTCTTGACAATGGGGTTCAAACTCAAAACTTTGGCTTCATCTCTCCCCTAAAGCTGCAACAGCCAATCCTTCACAAAGTACTTCCTGCTGTGCGGCTGTCTAATAATCACTCAGAGAAGACCTACAAAAACACGTTCTCCCTGCTGGATGATTTCCTAACTAGTGACATGAGATCAAATTTTGATCCCTCGTTTATCCAGGGGGAAGATTTGGCTCAACACACCTGCTCTTTTTCAGTCTGACTTTCACAGTCACACACTTAATCACTTGTCTCCTCGCTATTATTTCTGTTAGCCAGTGAACATATCTGCTGAAAAAAGAATTTCATTGCTCATTGGCACATTATTAGTGAGCCAAAAGCATATTCATCTTCCCTGTCAAGAATGGTACATATTGGGCTGGCATTGCTTCCTTTCCCTACAAAGCACTGTTATTGTTGTTTTGTGATGTTCACAATATGCGAAATACTTCTCAAACCACAGGTAATATGTCCATGGTGAATCGACTAATCCTGGACGCAGGTCTGACAGCTGAACTGGTTAAACTTTGGAACGAGCAGACAGTGTGAGTGCCAAAACGTCCTGCTCTTTTTACCTCGCACTATTTATCTATGCTTGTTAAAAATAAGTATTTATTTTTATATGGAAGTCTCTGGACTACCATAGCTGATGCCTATGACATGCACAATTTACTGACTAACAGAGCCAGAGTTTTATTTCTTTCGTCTCTACTCTGCGTGATTTGATCATGTACAACTAGTAGAAACACGATGAAAGCAAAGCACAAAATGCACATCGCACCCAACCGTACTAAGCTCTGCCAAGACATGCTGTTTTCAGAGGAAAATAAAATAATTACATCAGTGCGTTTCCTTTCATGATATGCCCACATGTCTGAAATAATCTGGACACACACTTGCACACACACTGCTGGGTGTCTGTTAAACATTAGGACATGTAGAGACAAGTGACTTGTGGGCACAAAACAATTTGTGTCATGCCTGCAGCTTGGTCTCATACTTCACAAACACTTTTTTCTAATATTCGTCAGTACGATTGGCTTTTGTTGTTTGATTGGTTGCTGTTTTCAATGTTCTCAGGGACGGGATAGTGGCCAGGTTCGTAGCGACGGACGGAGGAATCACAAGAATCTACCCAAGAAGGTACGCTCCCCTCTTTCTACTCAGTTTTCACTTCTCGCGTTAGCGCTGGCGTCGTGAAACAGCGCAGCGGCGGGCTTTGCATAAATATCCGGTGGTGTAAATGTGTGAGATGAAAATGGATACAGACTGTAATGCGCTTGGGTTGAGCGCTTTTGGCTGCTTTACTCACCTGCTCCACTGGGTTATTTTCCAGAACATAGAGGATTAGAGGCTTTCAGCTGAACTCCCGGAGCTTGCCAAGCCAGTACAGGACATGGGTCAAATCCACACATCCAGCAGCCAAGCGCAGCTCATTTTCCTCAATTTCCTTGCTGCTACTTTTGTCTGAACTACATTTTGGGGGCTCCAACTGAAGATGAATGCATATTCCTCCTGCCTATAAAACATGAAATATGATCAGTTATTGCTTTTACTGGATCGTGCACTTGAAATATATCAACTGCACTGGGTGTGACTTGCATTTCGATGACTAACATTTGGCTATAGATTATAATATACATTGTTCAGATGGATCAAACACATTTGCTCGGTGTTTTATGGATATAATGGTCCATATATAATATTATGTGACTATATTTCAGTGCCGGGGAGGAGTGGATGGAGAATCCTGAGACATACGAGTCCAGCTTCTACAAAAGGACCCTGGACAATGAAATATATATTTTCACAGCTCCATCTTTCAACCGTAAGTTTTCCGAAAAGGTCGGAATATGTGTATGCATGAGGATCTTCAATGTGGTCTGGCACTGAGCCTATCCTGCTCTCTGCCGTTGGACGTCATCCCAATCCTGCTGGCAAAGATCACACTCTCAGGCCTCTGATATCACTCTTTATCCTTCTCCTTTTCCCGCTGTGTCTTTCAGCGCTGATCCCCCTCCCACCCTCCCGTATACTTCCTGTTATCTTCACTGATCTCTCTAACAGACATCAGGACAGGCAAACGTCAGTGTAATGTAGCTGCACTTTCAGCTACACTTGACTGGATTAACACATGTACTGGCCTCACAGACTCCCCTCCACTCACATAAATTACAAGCAGCTAAAAATGTATGGAATTTCCCACAATGGAGAGCGATTATTCCCATTTTTACTGTGATTCCCATCCTTAAGTGTTCTCTGCCAAGCGTTTTCAAACACGATTTAAGTAAAATTGCCCTGATTATTATTGTTTCTCTTCCCTTGTGTGTCCCTTCTCAATTGCAGCAGAGGGCCGGGAGTCTGTTTCTGAGACCGGTATCCTAGTGAGCAAAGCAGTGGAGCTCACGATAGACGAAGTCACGCTCAAACCAGCGGGTCAGTCTTGTTAATCCGAGATTGATTGCTTCTTGCAATGCAACATAAATGAAAAGACTCAATAATGGCTTTTTTTGTGTGGTTTGTTCTGTAGTGGTGGGAGTGAAACTCAATGTCTCATTCTGGATGAACAGCTTCATGAACGCTACACTGAAGCTGAATGTAAGTTAATAAGGTTTATTTCTTTGACACATTTTGCTATTGGTGTATAATACTAATTTCTTGTGTGTCTCACTTTTTTTTACCTTTTAGTGCAAGGATGAGATCTGTGGCTGTCTGAGGAATGACAAGGTACAGCAATGCAGTTTATTGAATCTCATCTGAGAATGTTTTGTTTATTATCTTCTCTAAGATGTTTTTCTCCGATCATGACCGTGCTGACGGCCTTGATTACAAATCTTACAGGAGAAAAAAACATTATGGTTGTGATTTGCCTGCAATATATTGATGTATTTAAGTTTGATTCATATCTCTTTTTAAAATACTGAAAGATGATTTTCACATTTTCACATTTTTACCACTTTTTTAATCACATTTTTAAACTGATTATCTTTTGACCCTACAGCATGTCGACTGTGTGATCCTGGATGACGGGGGATTTCTTCTCTTGTCCAACCAGGATGAGTATATCACACTGGTGAGTTAGCGGAAGCTGTTTTTCTTCACCGTGTATGCTTCACTTATCTGCTGTCTTTCTCCAAATGATCTGTAATTGATACACAATAAAACATCCGTAGTCACATAGTCAGGCAGGTTGAAATCAGAGTCGGGCTGTCTTCGACCAAAGAAATTCTTAGTCGACTAGCACTCATACGATTTTGTCGACTAATTGATTTGTTGATTTAATCGACAGATCTGTAAAACAGAGTTTCTCCACAAAGATTCACACAAAGGTACCACTTTAAATCTTGTGTTTACCAGAGATGTGCTCTTATAATAAGCCATTCAGCATAAAAAATGACTAATCAACTAAAGAAATCTTAGCCGACTAACACCCAAACAACAGATTAGTCGACTAAGAAGGGGCAGCACTAAATCAGACTTTTCTAGCATTGATATTTCTTACTTTTCTCTACCTTTCTTCATGCCTAGCTCCTCTTTGTCACAGGGATCCATCAATCTCATACAGAGGTCAAATAAAGGGCTTATGAGTCAGCTAAGTTATGAGAATGGCCTGTTGGCTGTGAGCTGTTTGAAAGCTCCTGTAGGACAGCAGTACATCCATGTCTCCAGTAAAGTAAAGCACTATCCACTGGAGGAGGATCAAAGGGAAGGTCCTGATGGGTTTTAGTCAGTCATGGAAGCTGTAGTGAAGTGAGTCCCCAGTGTATGCAAGAAGTCAACTCTGCTGTGTTAACTCCACTCTTTCAGGCCGCTTAATGCCCCTGTGTGTCAGTGGTGGGACATGCAGCGGGTCTGGAAACATTACATGTCAGTCAGGACAGGACATCTGCTGTCTTTGATCCATTCTACCATCAAAATGTCTTGAATACAGTTTATGGTCTTCAAGCATTTGACCAAGCACCCTCCTATCTCTTTTTCACATCTTGTGATACATTTAGTGTCTGTTGGGATTCATGCAGATGTTTTTTGTGCCATTGTAGAAAGTTACATATTATAACCATAGTATTATACATATGCAACCTTCATTCTATGTTACACAGGCTTCACCTTTAAACTGGTCTTTAAGCTCAGCGAGAAAAGTCTGTTGCACAAAACCTGCTGTGACACTGACAGCAGCATAACATCAACACATGTAACAGTGGAGCACACATCCACTCTCCACCTATCCAGACTGCTTGAGCCGAGGGTGAAAGGGCATAACAGTGCAAGCAAAGTGGAAGAGTGACAGGTTGACTGCCATCTGTTTATACAAGCTGCCACAGAACGGTTGAACGGGCTCATCCTGATTGGCTAAGCACGAAAATGCAAATCTTCAGTAGGCTGATGCGACGC
>CAKAOI010044964.1:0-44977 GCA_916701655.1 Sebastiscus albofasciatus | reverse complement strand
CAGTGAATGCAAGCAGGCAGCGGAGGAGAGGCTCCGGTTGCCGGTGTCTCCCTGCGGGCGCAGGAGGGTGAGGCAGGAAAAGCCAACACTAGGATCAGATCTAAATCATGTTCATGGAGAGACCTTGGTCTGGTCAGCTAACATTACTGCCAAGCAGCTGAAATATAGAGTGATACTGTGGTTTTAGCTGACGTGTGTCGCCTCACTGTTTTGAGCGATGCTCGTTCAGGTCTATTTAGAGCGAGCAAGCGCGAGCCTGACGCTGACTTTCGTTGATTTCACGGCCACAGGTGTCGCTGTTAAGAAGCAATTCTGAAAGTTACAAATAGTCCCTTTAAATACTTGACAAATCTCCCTTTAAAATACATTTTGATAATTTTCGATTAATTGCGATTAACTATGGACAATCATGCGATTAATTGTGATTTAATATTTTAATCGATTGGCAGCCCTAGTATATACACAAAGAGTCTCTGTCTCTGAGCCTGTTTTATCTCATGGTCTTATGGTTTCATTGCCAAGGTTTTGGCCATCTTACTGGTAATAAAAACACAGGATGAATCTAGATGTATTCTATATTTTTCGTATTGTCAACAAATCCTATGAAAAGATCAAAACCAACAATGAACTGATCCTGCTAACACTTCCAATCTGTTCACCCAGAGCCTGATATGACTTCTTCCTCTTTGCCATAGAGCTCCATTGTTGTCCAAAAGCTATTAAAACACATCAATGAGACACACTGTTAAACTGGGTGTCATGTTCCTTCATCACAATGAACACACATGCGCTGTATTATTTTTAATCAATCACACATAATACGACCTCCTGTCATAATTACTCACTGGTGCACCAAATCTGGCTCTGAAAATAGTCCCCTAACAAAATATAACATGACTTTAGACTCGACTGGACAAAATCAAAAAAAGACTTGCAACTCAACTTGGACTTTAACACCAATGACTCTCAACTTAACTTAAATTTGAGTCTTTTGACTTGAAAATACTTGATAACTTCCCCCGAGTTCAAAGATTAAAATATATATTATTTAAAAAGTGTGCTACAAATCAATTAATTTCCTGAATCAACCAAAATTAACGTTCATTCCCAGTAAGTCGACACTTAATTCCCCAGATCCACTTTGTTTGAACCAATCCGGTAGCAATCAAGTTGCAGGGCAGAACAATGAAGAACTAACGTTACGTTACTGAACCCTAGTTGGAAAAATACGATACCAAAGATTTCGTCCGCATACAAGAACTACGCAGTGGTCAAAAAAATAATTAACTGCAGTATGCAAAACGTGAGGGTCGAAAAATTGCAAACGGAGACGCAAATGGCATTAGATTTGGTTTAGAGCACATTATGGCTTGTTAAGGACTCAAAACTTAAAGTTTAGGACCCGGGACTTGCCTGTCTTGACTTGGGACTTGACTCAGGACTTGCCTGTGTTGACTTGAGACTTGATTCAGGACTTGCCTGACTTGACTTAGGACTTGCCTGTCTTGACTTGGGACTTGACTCGGGACTTGACTCGGGACTTGCCTGTCTTGACTTAGGACTTGACTCAGGACTTGACTTTGGATTTTCCGCGGGACTTGCCTGTCTTGATTTAGGAATTGACTCGGGACTTGTCTGTCTTGACTTGAGACTTGACCTGGGACTTGACTCAGGACTTGACTCAGGACTTGACCCGGGACTTGCCTGTCATGACTAGAGACCAGACTCAGGACATGTCTATCTTGACTTAGGACTTGAGTGCAAAAACTTAAGACTTAATTGTGACTTGCAAAACAATGACTTGGTCCCACCTCTGCTCTTTACTCCTGCTTGAGTAACATTTACCACCCTGTCAAAGACAGACTAGGGTGTCACAGTAAGTATGGAGAGACAAGACTAAAGCATTATCCTTCAACTGCTGAGGACTGAGAGCAGAGAGACATCCCGAAAAACAAGTCAGGTGAGGTAAGAAACATGATCAGTCAGAAAATCCCCCAGATTAATCAAATGTATTTGGAAGAGAAAATGAAGGCGGAAGGTAACATTATTACCCAAACTGTTCTAAACACCCAGAACATTTTACAGACCCAGATCCTGGTTCAACTTTGACCTACAGTACCGTACTTACTGTAGTTTTGCACACATACAGTTTTCCGGGGCAATGACAGATTATTACCGACATTTTGAACGCACTCCCTTTTGGGTTTAACCTCCAAATCAAGAGGTCTAGATAACTTACCTGTGAGCCTGTTAACAACCTGCGTGATTGTCTTTGTGTTTGGCCTGAATACATCTTAATGGATATACAGTAGGTGATGGGAAAAACTACAAAAACAAATTTAATTTAAATATCAATATTTCTTTCAGACTATTTCACACTTTCACGCCACATTGCCAAATTGGCTTCCACTTCGATATATCAATGCCAGCTCTGCCCCCGTGGTTTTGAACTAAATAAAGAAGTGTGTGTGACTGCAGATTGAGGTTCACACTTAGAGGTCTGGCAAGCACCTCTAGAACTGGCATTGCACACTATTTGTGGATTTATCTCCCCTGTCCACTGTCATGCACCACTGGATATTGTCAACAATAAGAAACCAGAATGACTCACGCTGACTGATTCCTCTGAGCATCAGAGATCTGCTTCACCTATGATCTCTCCCATCCATGTCACCAGTCCGATCAGTAGAAACCCTCTCACGAGCATCTGTCAGTCACATACATAATTCAATCATTTGGTTTCCCTGGGTAACTCTGGCTTCAGGTGCAAAAAAAAATAAGAGATCAAGTCTGGTTACATTTGGGTGAGAGACAGCCTGAGGTGACACATCGCATTACGTCTAAATGTGACAGGCTGGGCCTGGGATGAAAGGCAATAAAAGGTGAAGGCTTCTTTTCTCCTGTGGACATCTGACCATCATATGCTGACAGGTAGCAAAAGGCTCTCATTATTTTTGTCTTAGTAATTTTGCCGGCTGCTCGGCCACAAACACAAATCTACCATTTTTGACAGGAAAATAAAAACCGCAGCCAAGTTGGACCTGAAAATATCCTCCGATTGAAATATGAAGATGTGACTGCATTATTGAGGTTCAAAAACAGGGGTGAGCCACGTCAATTTGCTTGGCAGATGAGCGCAACCTTTACTGTCAGAGAAAACTATCATCTCGGCTATTGATAGTGACCAATTTGATGTGAGAAATGTGTTCGTCTTTTACACTCCATGAGCAAAATAGTAAATTGCCTGTTCTTTGACTAAACTTGTGAATCTAACAGAATGATGGCCCCGTATTGATTTCATCTCTTGACTTCACTTGTGATTGGAAGGCGTACGAAAAGAGATTCTTAGCTGAGCTGAAATTTGAAGTGTGTAAGGAAATATAAACTGTAATGATACTGCAGCTATTGTGCAGATTTTCACATTTTTTCAAAAGAGGGTAAAGCCTCCGGGTGGACATTTTGGTGGACAGCTTGCTCACTTGCTAAAGTTAGTACTGAATCCCACTAGACGTTTCTGTTTGTTCAAGTATTTGCAACACCTGCAGAGTCATTGGCTGCTCCCATACACTCAGTATTCATCCCACATTACAGAAAGGATTATTTAGTACAGTACTAAAGTTAGTATATACTAACTAGTATTTGATCATTGATTGAACATGGACAGTTATGGTGATGGCAAATGACCAGACTGTCAAAATGCACAGCATCAAGTAGTCCTGTATCCTCAGAATTCATTACACCATGATCCAAATCACAGTACAGAGTACAAAGTCACTATGTAACATATGAATGTCCAACACATTCTCACTCCCAACTCCTCAAATACAGACGCTTGATCAGTGGCCCTATACGCTTCAAACTATGACGCTATAGGTACCCCTCTCGCGTCAGTTTTGGACTCAGGGACGATGTATTGAGTTTCCGCTTGTTACAGACATGGTGTCTTTTCAAAATAGACTTATGTGTTCAGAGGAAATGTACATTTGACGCTCATTATATGCATACAATCTCCTTTCAAAATAAACATCCAATGTATGTTTGCTAAGTTTTTAGGTTTGGCCTACTTACGCAACAGGTTTAAGCAACATAGGAAAAGATTGTGGTTTGGGTTAAAATAAGTTTTTCTGTTACGTAAAATTACTAACGCCAGTTGCGTAACAAAGTCCGAATGTAACAAAACTAAGGTAAAATAAGTAAACGTTGACTTGGTTTCACATGGGACACGATCCTGGGTGAAAATCCTGTGTTTGTTTGACCCATCCATCCTCCCTTCCAATCAGCCCTACGCACACTTTCGTGTTATTTAAACTACGTCAGTTACTCTGACTGTCCAATAATGACGCGGATAGGTTTACATTGGAGTTAGTTAAAAGCCCGGTGCATTCCATAAAGATGCTAAAGGGTGCCTTGGTGCGTTGGTATCAGATGCCGAGGGCCACTGACCAAGCTGTGGTACTTGACGCATTGGGAGCAGTGGGCAACTCCGGGGTCTGAAGAACGAATCCAATGCAGAGGTGCCTTAAACTTTCATTCTTTCTAATAACCAGCAGGGGGCGACTCCTCTGGTCGCAAAAAGAAGTCTGATTGTATAGAACTCTATGAGAAAATGAGCCTACTTCTCACTTGATTTATTACCTCAGTAAACATTGTAAACATGAGTTTATGGTCTCAATCGCTAGTTTCAAGTCTTCTTCAATACAGCATGATGTTCATTTAGTAAATTACGGTCCCATTTAGAGTCAAATAGACATAGGTATGCTTTAGAACGTGGCTACCTTGTGATTGACAGGTCGCTACCACGGCGTTGTCTGGTCTGGGAGTGGTCCATGTTTTTGTCTTACAACTTTAACTCTTTCACAGTGTGTTTTCAGTTCATGAAATTTAATAATAACTTCTTTAGTTTCCTTAAAATGTTTTATTCAGTGTTCGGTTGTACGTAGATCCACCCTTGGGAGTGAGAACGGGTTGGTCATGGAGCCATGTACAGTAGGGAGTGATAAAATCACAGATAGTGCTGGTACTGTACTATACACTCATTCCATTTAAATGTAGTACAAATTCTAACTGAATTTCCACAAATTGGCAAAAGAGAATGTGAATCAATGCATGTTTCTATCCACTAATGTTATGCAAATATAAGAGGTGTTTTTTCTTTTCTTTTTCGCACAAATAGAAAATGTGCATAAAAACAGTTGGATAGAAACGCACATAGTGGCTCACAACGTTGGGCTCCAAGCAGTTTAATTGACTGTGTGGGGCTTGTTGGAATTGAAACGATATTACGAAATAATTTTAGTGGCCACCCACACAAACATTGCACCCATCAAATTACCAGTAGGTACTCACATTGTCAGTCGGTACCAAAGAAATTCACTCATTCATTATTATGATATATAGTCCAGCTATACTAGCTACAGACTGGAACGACCTAACGAGGCCACAATATCTTGAGCTACAAAAGTCTATCGGGATATAAAAGTAATGCAATCATGTAGGCGGTCACACAGCACTCAGTCTTATCTACAACGCGGAGAATCCATTTGCTATACGGCCCTCTCCCTCCCTCCGCCGCCCTGTTTCTGACCTTGCCATATAATGGAGTTGTGCCGCCATGTCATTTAGAATTGGACAACATTTATCCTTTATGGTGCTACTGCCTGCCTTTGGTGGGTAATCTCTGAGTGCTCATCACATCTACCTGACTGACTTTGGCAATATCACAGTGGGGCTGTGGAAACTGATCTAGCAGCACCTATACTCCCACTCTGTGGAAGGAAAACAACACATCACCCTCCCTCTAGGTCAACTGCGGAGGAGGAAACGTTCTCCAAATATTACCAAGAGATTGTTATTTAAAGGCATTAAGGAGCACTGGTGTAAATCGAGTCAATTCTGGACATAACTGCTTTGCGAATGAGACAAAAACTAACCACCCATGCTACTGATAATAACAACCTCAGTGAGAAATTTGCTACCAAAAAAAGACAGAATGTGTGAGTCCTCTGTTTTTGCGGGAGATTTTTCACATGATACAACTCGCCTGATGTTCCACTTCAGCAGATCTTTTAAGACCTCTGAGTAACTGCTCTTTTTGAAAACCAGGCCAGTTAATTGTGCAATGACACAGAGCTTGCCGAACTCAAGAGGCCAGGGTGAGAGGGAAAGAAATCTCCAAACAACTAACTTACCTACAGCAACCCGATCCTCGCCAAGAAAATCTTGATCTGCCCTCGACTTTTACACAACAATTAGCCATTAATAGATATAAATGGCCGTCAGGAAATAGCCGCCCCTAACATTAACCTCAATGTAGTCAAACCATGCCCAGCCGGCCTCTCACGTCTTCGCTTGATTGTTGAACTGCAGAGTCAAATCCTTTGAGGGATTTTTTAAGTCTGCAGCCTTGAGTTGAATATGTTTGACTTTGGAAACAAGCCTGTAGCTGTGTGTTGTTCATAGCCGGGTAACTGTGCACTATAACAAATGCAGCTTAAGATTTAAAGCGTGTATGATTGTTTTTGAAGCTGGTAATGTGCTGCGTTGAGAGGAAAGAAGAGGCTAAAAATACAAAGATGAATGAACCATGCTATCTGTGTTGTCATAGTATTAAAACTGCTCATCTAAAAGTCCAAAAAGATTTTCATTCTAACAGATTCTTACTGTATATGTGTGCCACAGTGTATGCTTATGTGCCCTCTAAGTGCAGGTCATGTGACATGAAAAGGAATCAACACTGATGTTTTTTTTTTTCTTGTTGTAAAAACTCCTCCTGCACATTATTCTTTTTACAAAGCCTGGAGACGCCCCCCATCTTGAGCTCAATTTCTTGCCGACTTCCCTTCTCTGAAGCAGAAAAAGTAATTTTCTCAATCACAGAATGAGTTTTGTCCCGACTGTCAAATTTTCCATTGCACAGTTTCTTTCTTGGAGTTAAGGCATTATATTAATACACGCTCTTTTAGGCAGGACAAAAGAGTTGGGTGATTGCAAAAAGTGGGGCAATTAGACTGATGTTGTGCAATGGCCCATGCTAAGAGATGTCAACCGTTGCGGGAACATTTTTGAAATTTTGACAGCGTACAGTGAATGCTTTGGGATGGCAAAGCTTGTCAAGGATAGTACAGCCGCAGTATGGTTATGCTCAACTCTTGAGGAAACTCATGGCTAACGTTTTGAGTGAACATATGACAATGTAGAATTATACATTTATCACTCAATGTAGCACCAAAGATACATTTTATGGTGATCCTGTAATGTGATGCTAATAGCAAAAATAAACAATGAAGGCAAAACGCATTGGCTAGTCTTGGAAGTTAACATTATCAGATACAATTATGCTATGCTAGCTGGCTAAAGCTGACTTTATGTTTTGATAGTGGGGAAAAGACATAACACCATAGGCTGTATATAAGAAGTGGACGTAGTCACCGTGATGTCAACCATTAGCTTGTGGACTGCCTTTTAAAAGCTTTGAGTTCGGCTTCAACCTTTTGGCCGTTGCTATCTTGTTTTTTTGCAACCAGGTCTATTTGACTCTAAATGGAACCATAATTTACTAAATGAACATCATGCTGTATTGAAGAAGACTTGAAACTAGCGATTGAGACCATAAACTCATGTTTACAATATTTACTGAGGTAATAAATCAAGTGAGAAATAGGTTCATTTTCTCATAGACTTCTATACAAATCAGACTTATTTTTGCAACCAGAGGAGTCGCCCCCTGCTGGCTGTTAGAAAGAATGCAAGTTTAAGGCACTTTCGCATTGGCGTCACTTTTCAGAGCCAGCGGTAGCCCACTGCATAACACAGAATGCTATTGGAGCGCCATGGTAATGGTTACAGCGATAGAAATAGAATAGGAGTAGAACAGACATTCCCATTGAAATCAACGCAGCAGGATGGTCAAGAGCAGCCGGACATTTTTATGTGTACCGCTGCCATTGCTACTGTTACAGCGGGCTAACTTCTGTATAAACTAAACCAACTTACGACAAGTTGCGGTTTTAATGGCTAAAACGAGCAGTGGAGTAGTAATGTTACAAAGCATAAATTAACAACTTAATGCTTCATCCATAGGCTGCACTCTTGTCACAGCATAGGAAAACACATTGCTAGCGCCAGCTGAGTGACTTTGTTCGGCTCATTTTCTGTAACCAGTGGAGCATTAAACTATGTTGGGATTAGCAAACTAGTGGATAGAAAATGAGCCCAACAGTGGGCTGGTGGCCAGTGGTCCCTCCGCCTCAGTCCCCGCCGCTCCAGAGAAGGACAAGCTACCTGGCAAAGCTAACTAGCCAGCCATCCGTCTCTGGAGGTCTCTTCCAGGTAGGCCGCAATCACACTTTATGCCCCAACTGACTTGTGTTGTCAGTTTGTACCAGTCAAATGAACACAGAAAACAGTTCAATGTCCATTCTACTCAAACTCTATTTTCATGGTCACAGCGCATGCCACATAACCACAATATCTTTGGTTCATTTCCAGCTGGAGACCTCACATACTGTAGATGGTTATCAACTTTACAAACTTGTCCTTTTTTAGCCTACAGCTTGGATTCATACAGTGTATAAAGAAAATATGTAAATGAAAGATTATTAATTTGGCATTTCTGCATCAACAGTAATGGTTTTATTTCCATGGGGTAAAATCAAATATAGTATCTTAAACAGCACTGGTGACATTTTAATCAATAAAGTAACATTTTTAAGTGGCCATATTTATCCCATGATGCTCTTCCCTTAATGAGCGTAAGGCCTTTCTAGTTGACAGTGACACCAATTACTGAATGCAAAGCTTCCATGGTCAAACCGATCATTAAGCCTGGTTCCATTTACCAAGAACTTCTTAATGACTCAACTGCAAATATGCAGGAAAAAAAAAAACAAGTTGGAAACAGCCACTGTCTTCTTGCTACTATTGTAAATACTGATAAAGTACAATGTTATTTGATAAACAGCCACTGCCCTGGAGAATGAGTGCTCCAAACTCTAAATGAAAATCTGCAGCAGTTTTATTATTTTTGGCCTTATTGTTTGTCTGTAAGCGGTGCTTTGAAATGTTTATCATCTCCCGTGAAAGGCACAAAATTCCTCCAAAAGCATCCTGCTGCTCTGTGTGCAAATCTTGTAATTGGCCATTATTTCTGGGCAAAAAAGCAGCAGTATAAATAAATTGTGCATATTGTGGCACCTAATATTTTGATTATGATAGAGTCTGACATTGAAATCCTCAAATTAATGAAGTCTAACCGCTTGTCCTAATCCACTGTATTATGGTGGATTGAAAAGATATTCCGTCTCTGCTGCTTAATGTATGGAAATCAACCAGTTATAACACAGAAAGTATGTCTTTGGCTTGTAATGAGCAGTGGAGTGAGCAACTTAACACCTCAGAGATTTCACCAGCTACTTTGTGTGGGCCCACGTTTGGCTAAAGGAACAACTCCTTCTCAGTGCAAAAAATAATTAGTCAGGCCTTGCATGTAACAATGCTGTATTTTTATAAGGAGAGAAACTTGAGTGTTGTATGCCAGTGAGACTCTAAATGAGACACGCACAGGTGTACCAACATTCATACACAGAAAGTATTTCTAAATGGTTTTAAAATCATTAGTGTTAATGCTTCTGCCGGAAAGTCCTGAAGACAAACTAGACTTGATTAGAGGATTATTCATCTGAAAGTGCAGCCAAACACTGGGCATTTAGAACAACAAACTTCTTCAAAGGCACAGTGTGTAGGCTTTGGTGGTATCTAGTGGTGTGGTTGCAGATTGCAACCAACTGAGTACCCCATTTCCAAGACTGCGGTGAGCCGCCGAGTGCAAAACTGTGGTAACGTCGTCGCCTTGCTCAGAGGCCATCATTACCATAATAACCAGTCCAGTCCCACCAAATGGCGTATGGATGACACAGCACACTCACCAACCATGAGTGGTCTTTCTTGCTTTTATACTACGTCATTAACTCTTACCACAGCATTTATACGTGGATGCATTTACATTGCAGTCAGTACAGGATACATGGCGCACAAATGGCACATGGAAATCAAGAAAGGCGTATTTATTGTATGCTTAACGCCTTGCACATTTTCGTGCGAATGGGCTGGAACTAAGATGGCCTTCACGTAACGCAAAAACATGAAAGGCTCTCGCTAGTGTTTGGTTTGTTTTTGGGCTACTGTAGAAACATGGCGGTGCAACATGGTGGACTCCGTGAAGAGGACCTGCAACGAATCCTGGTTGAGGAATGGAACGCCATCCCACAGCAATGTGTGACCAGGTTGGTGACCAGCATGAGGAGGAGGTGCCAGGCTGTTGTGGCTGCGTATGGATCTTCCACCGCTACTGAAGCTCCTGACGGTGGATTAAATTAATAAAGTGTCAAATTGCCAATATGTCTTGTTTGGTCCTTGTTACTGATAGAGAGTTCAATCATCCAATCCACCAAACAACTCAAAACAAGAGTCAATACCAACAAGAGAAAACACTGTTTACCATTGGCAGAGCATTTTGGCAAATTTTTCTTGGGCGCTACTCATATAATCAGCTCTGCTGCTCATCCCACAAATGTATGATCTTTATAAGTTGGACATCATTGTGAAGGTAAATAAACAGGCTTTCCAACGATGTAAAATACAATGCCAATTAACATTGTAACAACAGAGAGATAATCCACCAAACACAAATTTCAAAACTTTCTTTTCCGAGTTTAGATATGAAGGGCTCATTCTAAGCTATCGACAACACAACGACAGTTAGATAGTTTAGTTCCAGGTGAATATACACTAATGAAAACATAGCTATGGATATAATGTTCCATTCTGCTAATAGATTCTAGAATGCTACACACTGGTCTTTTAATAACTGGATAGAGAGTGATTCACTATTATGTCATAGCAGTAGAGAGCAACCAAAAGCTATTTTATTGGTAGTACAATCCTTTTGGATTTCAACCAGAAAACGCCAAAATAAAATGTAATAGATCGATTTTTGCTTTTTGTTAGAGCTTTTCCTTTGCTTTGTTAACTCTATCCAAAATAATCCAGTATCTTTGAAAAGCTGCAGCTGACACTGCTAGCAGGCTGTCCTTCATCCTCAGTTGGGAATATTCCACAAGTCCCCGAGCACTCAGTCACAGTCTGATGTGAAAACGGAACAAAAAAGAATTGAACAGTAGTTGGTCGGGACGCTTAGAATCCGCTCAGACACTAGCAATGGCCGGTTACTAATTACAGCACAGTGTAATTCAGCCCTCTTCACAGACAGCGTGAAGCCCTTAGTGATAAAATATGCATCATCTTCCCACACGGCCCGGTCTCTCGGACAGCCAGCAGAAGGGTCGGGTAACCTCCATACATCTGTGTGTGACAGCAGGCAGAGTTTGACTCGGTGCCAGAACCACAACTCTCCAGGGAAATCATTTAGTCGAGAACTTGGGCCCGGTCACAGCCTGCTCAATGCTGATAAAGGGGTCATCCCGTGCCTGGGTCCTGTCCTGCACCCTCTCCACATCCCGTTTCAAAAAACCCATCAGCCATGCGATGATTAACTCGGAGGGGAAAAAAAAGATTAAAGGAGAAGAATATCATGAAAGAAAGAGAGAAGTAGGGGTGTGTGCGGTGTCTATGTAATCACACAAAGTGCCACAGTTTTACTGACTGGGAAATAATGGCCGCCTTTGAAGGAAAAGCAACAGGCCCTGGCTTTGATGTAGGACTTCCATCACTTTTTCAGGTTTTTTCCGTTATCTTCCTCCCCGGGCACGGTGACACCTGTCACTGGCCATTTCTGACTTGGACAGATTCCATTCATTATGGTATTTATTCTGGGGGATGGAATTAATAAGCCTATCCCGTTATAGCGTGTGATGCTAGGCAGCATGTCAATTTGCACCGTGTTGAAACAAATTAAGCTTTCAACATTGTCGCGCCAAAGATAGCCTCCTCCATTTGGCCATTCATTAAAAATATGTTGCAATTAAAATGATCCATTATGGGCTTAATTACGGTATTAATGCCGACAAATCCACACACTGCGGCGGGATAAAAGATGGAGCCTCTTCAAAAATCAGGGGGGAAAACTGGGCTCGGTTTAACTTGAAACAACTGCTAATCAGCTGGTCAGGTGTCTCACTCTTGTTGAAGCAGCCCATTCAACTGTTGTCAAGCGATTAAATAGGCATTATCAATCGCTATAATAGGGGCCTACTACACTCAATGTAGGTTTTATCATCTATTCACATGGTAGATCACCGAAAGAAGGTATAAAAGAGCACAGTAGCGACCTTTAGTGACTGTAGTAATTTGGACAGGAGCAGAAGTGGAAGTCAGGCGCTGTTGTCTTTGTAGTTATTTTAACCCCAAACTGTTTTCCCCTAAACTTAACCATTTTTTCTTTTGCCTAAACCTAAAGAAGTTGTAGTTTTGTAGTCCAGACCTAAATAATCCTTTTTGTTTGTGTTCAAAAAGTGATGTTTCGTTCAGTTTTACAACATGTTAGAACGTGTTGCTTTTAAGTTTCACTTTCACTTTTATAACGTAGTAGGTGTAGTAGGCCCCTAATGACCCACATCTATGGTGCTTATGGTGACTGATAACACCTATTTAATGGCCTGATAACAGTCCAACTGGGTGGTTGAAGGGTGTATGCATGAGATGCTAACAATGTATTGTATAGTAACAAGTGGATTATGTCACTATACAATACTGGGAGGCAGCAACAGTTTGCATTTGTTCTGCAGCCAGTGACAACATTATCTGAGCCTGAAATAAAAGCTCTACATGTAGGAGGAGCCACCGCTTCTGTTTAATGACCTAATTCCCCAAAGGTGTGGCGATGGATGGATGGGAAGAGAGGCACGCGCAGACACACAACCAATTAACTAGGAGCCATTTAACCTTCCCCGCTGAAGGGAGAAAAGATGGGTTAAACGCACGGAGGAGAACCACGAATTGGTGGAGTGATTAAACAAGAGTGTTTAGTGCCTACAACTGTATGCACTCCCATTTGCAGCTGTCTCTACTCCCCTCCTGATAACTCCACATAGAAATAATGAGCCTTTGTGAGTGTATGCTATATGGCATGTTTTTGTTCTAGCGACAGAGGAGTCATTTCTGTCTACACGTTTGTTTGGCTTGTTTGCATTGTTGTGGGAAAATAGCCCCGACAGCAGAATGAAGAAACATACATACTGTAATTACGCACAAGTGTAGAAATCGTTTGGTTTGATAGTAGTTCAAAAGTTTAAAGAAAGATTAGAATTGAATTGAGTGCCCAGCAACCGAATGACATTTAATGGGAGTGAAATAAGTGTTTTGTTTTTTTTATGGAGCGGTTCTGTCTCAAGAGGGGAGGCAGGAGTAGTTGGTCATGTAAAGGCCATTGGCAGACACCATAACTTAACATAATCTACTAGCCATTAAGACACTTGTGGAGTCTAGTGTGGTCATTATATTTGAATGCAATCACATTTGACCCTGATTAGAACAGCACACTATGATGTCTTTGTCTAAGGTTAAAAAAAGTAACAGGTATTTCTATTTAATATGAATCTATGTAACTCTGAAAAATGGCATAACACAATCTTCCTTTTACAAAATTCATAAGCAATGAAACAAACCCTTACTGAATTTAATTCACTTGCTCTGGTGGCGACTAGATAATGGCGGCTATTGTTAGCTAATGTTAGCAAACTTTAGATGAACATTGCTGTGTACCTGACATTACTGAGTAGGTTCACTAACTTTATGACCTATCTACTTGCACTACTGTTCAGATATGTTCAGATTGGTGACATGATTGGACCATGGACTGTATATAAGAAGAGGGTGTCACTGTGACGTCACTCATTGGTTTGTGGGCTATGGTTTTGAAGCCTCAAGTTTAGCATCACCATCGTCACCATCTTGGTTTTTGGTCTTCGCCATCTTGGATGAATTTACTATACTGTTTTATAACTCACTTCTATTTTCTTATTACTTTTTATGACATAATATATCATTGTCTTTTGGCCGTCGCCGTCTTGTTTTTTCCGAGCCAGAAGTGACACGAGAGGGTGGAGCTAAGCACAACCGAACGCTGAATAAGACATCTTTACAATGTTTTTACAGAATTTATGTTACAATTAACTTTCACGAACTGAAAACACACTGTGAAAGGGTTAAAGTTCTAAGACGAAAACATGGACAACTCCCAGACCGGACAACGCCGTGGTAGAGACCTGTCAATCACAATGTAGCCACGCCCTAAAGCATACTCTGCTTTATGGTCATTTGACTCTAAATGAGACCATAATTTACTAAATGAACATCATGCTGTATTGAAGAAGACTTGAAACTAGTGATTGAGACCATAAACTCATGTTTACAATGTTTATTGAGGTAATAAATAAAGTGAGAAGTAGGCTCATTTTCACATAGACTTCTATACAATCAGACTTCTTTTTGCAACCAGAGGAGTCGCCCCCTACTGGCTGTTAGAAAGAATGCAAGTTTAAGGCACTTCAGCATTGGCTTCACTTCTCAGAACCGAATCCAAGCAGCAACTGGAGGTTGACGCAAGAAAGGAAAGGAAAAGGAAAGACGCAAGAGGATGTAAATACACATGAAAACACCCTTGGTGAGGTTGTCCGTGCACAAATTTAAAAAATGTTTTAATTTTTAATTGCATGTACCAACAGGCTTTATGGCTTTATAATGAAAAATAAAACGGGGACCCACTTTACTAAAACTTTGCTTTATAGCACTAATGGAGATCAAAAACTCCACAGGGAGCCTTTAACTTTGATGTTCACTTTTCTGCTCAGCAGGGTTTGTTAGATGGTATTATGCACTCACATTTTATTTTTTTAGTTTTTTAATATACCCACCCTTAAGTAAACTTGTGCAGTGCAACTAAATATTCCCAGCGTGTAACATGCGACTGAAAACATCGTGGTCTTGTATGGAAGCTAAAAGCATCCAAAGCTTAAAGTGCGTCCTCATAAACATTTCTTAGCTGTGACTGAATAATTGTCAGTGTTACAGTTAGAACAGTGTTATGTTGTATTAGTGTGAGTATAACTTGTCATTCTAATTAATTATTCACTAATTAAAATAATTGAATACCATGGACCATTGACAAGAGGATTAGCTGCTGTGTTTATTGCTTGTGTTGTCACGCTTCCTTGAATTTGTTACTCAGGTGGCAGATATCAGAGTTTACAAAACCACCCTCTACTTGTTATTACCTCAGTCCCCCCAGCCAGGAGCTTGTATTTACGGAATACAAAACATGCAGGGAATGCAACACGGGGGGCCTGGAGTTGTTGAGCTTGCGCTTGTTGAAATAACATATCCAATACTGCAATGTGCTACAGCTTCAGGCAATGGATAATTGAAAATCGGTTGAAGCCAGGACTTATTCTTCTGTGATTGTTATTTTGTTGGAAGGACGTGTTTTAATCCCTTTTTCGGGTCCAACTGCTGAAAAGGCAAAGCAAAGCTGCATCGAGCTCCACAGACATCTATTGAATTTTTTAACAGAATCAATCGCAGTGACGGAATAAAAAGTCCAGGTTGAAAATAACCGGAACTTTCAAGAGTGAAACGCAAACTTCCTGCTAAACGGCAGTGAAGCTGCATTTGAAAAAAATGACACAGTTTACTCTTGTGAACCCGATTTGACTGTTATCAGCTCATTAAATGTGCGTTGTCAGTTGTTATATGCCTCATAGAGGTGGGTCAGTAGGGGCCTGCTTCACCTACTACGTTGTTAAAGTGAAAGCGAAAATTAAAGTTGTGAACACCTGTTGGGATTATGTTATGATTTGAACATATTTTCTATGCTAAATGCAGTACCTGTGAGGGTTTCTGGACAATATTTGTAATTGTTTTGGGTTGTTAATTGATTTCCAATTATAAATGTATACATGCATTTGCATAAAACAAGCATATTGTCCACTCCTATGTTGATAAGAGTATTAAATACTTAACAAATCTCCCTTTAAGGGACATTTTGAACAGATAAACAATTTGCAATTAATTTGCAATTAATTGCAATTAACTATGGATAATAATGTGACACATTCTAATCAATTAACAGCCCTAATTTAGACATTCAATTAACTTCACACTGCCTTTACGAGCAGCAAACCTATAAGATTACAGCCTTCAGCTACGTGGAAAACATTTCCACACAAATGTTCTCATGCATGACAAATGCACTGCTGAAGTATCCGCTGTTGTTTCCTTACACCTTCCCATGACGCACAGTTAGGTTTTGCCTTGTTGTGCACGCGTGGAGCACATGTATTCGCGAGCCTCGTGCTCATGTTCATTGCGAACCCAGTGAAGCAGTAAGTTGGAGAGAGCAGAGGAAAGTCTTGTTCACGGGCTGTTCCTCTTGGCTTTCCTGGCCCCCGTGTGCCCGGGGGCAGGGCACACATCCTAATCATGTCAACCTGGGAACTTGTTGATCCCACTTGTAATGGTGTTACCAAATCACGGAAGGCGAAGAATGGGTGAGATTTACTAAGAAGCTGTGGAACGCCAAACATTTTCACATGGCAGCCCAAGCATGATGCCTGACAAAGCCTCCTTTTTTTAGGATACTGGCAGCCTGGTTTTGTCACTTTTAGCACACGCTATTTGTATGTGTGTGTACGGAGAGGAGTAGTTATTTGAGGAGGAGAACAGGGAAACACATTACAGCAGATGGCGTGATGAGGCAGGACTTATTCATTTTGGAGTGCACTGGGATAAATAACGGCAAAGAACACAACTCCCTATTTCCGTCTCCTTGTTTCTGCTCTCATGCTTTAACAGCCCCTCTTCCTCCTCCACGTCCCTATTTTTCTCCCTCATATTTTCTTTATCACACAGGCAATTTTCTGCTTTCATGTCGTCTTGTCTCATTTTCTCAGCGACTCTTGTGCTCCGTCTCGAAGGGCACATTTGGAACTGCGCAAAATTAAGTCCCCCCCGCCACAGATTGATCCTCTCCGAGATCGTCCTATTTCTGACCTGATAGCTTTCAGCGTGCTTGAAGAGGACTTAGTTTCTATGGCCGTAGAGGGGTTATATTCAGTGTGCAAACTGAGTTTGGCTTCTCACACAATTCTTTTCAATCTCCATGAGCTGATAGAGAAAATAACTCAAATTATAATTGCAAAAAAGATTGTAATATTCAGAGATGTGCTGTATGAAGTCATCCATGACCTCTGCAGGGCCAGTGGAAACTCCAACAATGTTACAAGGACTTACAGGATAGGTTCACAATTTTTCTGCCCTTACGAATATTGAAACACTTTTTGCTTATTGTTGTAATCATTCCTCCAGTTTAAATATTATATTCAGCTGATATTTGGAAAGTATTTGTGCTCAAAAAGAGGACTGGATTGTGTCTCTTCCTCATTTTGAGGAGACATTTTAAAGTATAAAAATATAACAATTCACCAGAATGCAGGAAATAAGTGTTTTTGTCAACTTTTATTTTGAAACTGCTTATGTAGGTGCATTTTACTATGTGAATAATGCACCCTTTAAATAGCAGGAAAATACTGCACCATTGTCATTAGACCAGGTTTTTGTTGGTGAATGGCGCAATTGCTTTCTGCTGCCTCCACATAAAACTGTGCCAACAATGCACCTGACCGCACCTCATTTTAAAAGGTGTGCAGTGTGCAGGATCTGGCAGTATCTAGCGGTGAGGTTGCAGATTGCAACCAATTGAAGCCTCTCCCATGTGCCAAACATATAGAAGAACTACCGTGGCCTTTTCGAAAAAACGAATGACCCTCTCTTTAACCATTTGTTGTAGGAGTAGCGTAGGTCATTTGGAGAAGAGGTGGGAAGTGAGTGGTGAAGCACAAGAGAGAGAGCATCGGCAACGGCAGCAAGTAACGTTATTGACTCCGGCCCAAGCAGGAGAAGTTTGGTTTGTCGGTTCTGGGCTATTGTAGAAACATGGCGGTGGAACATGGTGGACTCCATGGAGAGGACCCGCTCCCTATGTAGATATAAACGGCACATTCTAAGCTGACAAAAACACAGTTCTTATTTTCAGGTGATTATACCCTCAATAAAACATACTAATTAATATTATATGCCATTTCTGCCAATAGATCCTCCTAAATATTACACAATGGTCCTTTAAGACCAGGTTTTTGTTGGTCAATGGTGCAATCGCTTTCTGCCCATTGGTGCACAGAGGGGCATAAGTACTACTTATACAGTGTAAGTGCTGGGCGCAGATATAGAAAGAACTTATGAGCTTGGACTTTGATGAGTTTATCCAGAACATTGCCAAGCCTTCTGAACTAATACATGCTGGGATTTGGTAACCCTCCCATGACCTCAGAAAAGAATAAGGTAAGGAAGAATGACAGCAATGAACGCTCTCTTTGAAAATGACCCCTTAGAAGCAAAGCATTAGTGCCCGTTGTTGCAGAGCTACATAATTTCACTCATCGTCTTTATTATATTCAACATCTGATGCCTAATGTCCTTCAGATTTCGAGTATTGTGCTTATTTTCTGATGGTAAATTCCCCCAGAGTCCCTGACAGTTTTATATGTTCACTTATTTAGCGTTTCAGCTGGAAATGAATGCGAGCTAGTCTATTATTCAATCACTTTTCATGCTTATTATATCAAGCAAAGAAGTTATACGATCAATCATCCATGTGGGCTACCGAATAAATCTTGCATCTGGCTTGTAAGTCCAAAGGCTGTATAATACAACTACAGGTTAATAAAATGCAATTTACATCATAGATTGTTTTGTATTGGAGTTTGTACTTAAATTTATTCCACATTTCGTGTATTTAGTTTATTTCATTTATAGATTTGTTATTCAATTTCTGTGTAATTCCATTTCCATGCATTTTGCATAAATGCTCTAACTAAAAAAAAAAAAAGAGAGTACCTCCTCAGGAAGCTGATGTTGATTAAAGAAGCCAGAACAATGTTTAATGGTCATGCGGCTATATGCAAACCGCGCTGGCACATAGCTGGATATTAAATAATGTTAATAAAACAGACCGACAGCTGCTATAAAATAAGATTAACATTGTCAGAGAACGGAGATGAATCAGGGGAAGGCTGTATGAAAATTACTACTGCACCTCAGGTTGTGCATTGCACAGGACAGAAGCCTGTCCTTGTGTGATTTAACGAGATAGAAAATACAAAGAATATCGAGAAGAGATCCAGTGAGAGACGGAGAGAAACTGAAAGGTCTCCGGTGCAGCAGCAATTAGTGGCAGCCTGCAGAGTCATGCATCTTCATATAAGGAATAGCTGACACACGCCTAGAAATATAAATGACGCCCCCGTGCTGATCTTAATGCATAATTAACATTTAACATTACAAGGCTTCCTTTATTTGGTTTTAAAAGATTTATGAGTGGGTTTACACTTGAGCGAATCAAGGAAGTCAAGAAGGGTGTGTACTTAAACTAGCACACAGCATCGCTACCAACTCACATTACACAATCACAGCAAAATCGGCTACACGAGGACGCATGTTTGTGCAGTTACTTGAAAGATGTGTTCGATGCTGTGTTTATTATCAAGGTAAGGATTTAGTTTCTCACAAACACAGATGCATCCAACCGGTTCTCACTCTCAAATCGTCAAAAACCGATGCTTGGTCATTCCCCCTCGGCGTCTGATACCAACGCACTGAGGCACCCTTTAGTTTCTGTATGCAACGCACTGGGCTTTCAGCGAACTCTAATGTAAACCCACCCATGTTATTATTAGATGGTCAGAAAAATTTACGTAGTTTGAAGTGCGCAATAATCCACTTAGATCGGGTGTGGGTCAAACAAACATAGGACTTTCAACGTTTGTGTCCCGTGTGAAACTAAAAGTCAACGCTGACTTTTTTAGTCACATCAGTCGTTAGTCAAGTGAGTCGTGCGAGTCGCTAGTCACTCAGTAGTCACGTCAGGCGTTAACCATTCGTTAGTCACGTGAGTCGTTAGTCATTCATGCATGTGAGTCACGTGGGTTGTTAGTCACTCGGTAGTCACGACTCATTAGGAACTCGTGAGGAACTTGTTAGGAACTTGCTAGTCATGTGAGTTGTTAGTCACTCGGTGGTCACGCGACTTGTTAGGAACTCGCTAATCACGTGAGTCCGTAGTCACGTGAGTTGTTAGTCACTTGGTCACGACTCATTAAGAACTCGTTAGGAACTTGCTAGTCACGTGAGTTGTTAGTCACTCGGTAGTCACGACTCATTAAGAACTCGTTAGGAACTTGCTAGTCACGTGAGTTGTTAGTCACTCGGTGGTCACGTGATTTGTCAGGAACTCGTTAGGAACTCGCTAGTCACGTGAGTCGTCAGTCACTCGGTAGTCACGTGAGTTGTTAGTCACTCGGTAGTCACGACTCATTAAGAACTCATTAGGAATTTGCTAGTCACGTGAGTCGTCAGTCACTCGGTAGTCACGTGAGTTGTTAGTGACTCGCTACTCACTCGCTAGTGATGTGAGTTGTTAGTCACGTGACTCATTAGTCACTCGCTAGTCACATGAGTCGCTAGTCACCTGAGACGTTAGTCAGTCACTAGTCACGTGAGTCATCAGTCAGTCAAGTGAACGTAAACCAAGATCCTAACCTTAACTAAGTGGTTGTGTTGCCTAAACCTTCCTATGAAGACTTTTATTTTTAAAAGACACTGTGCGTGTAACAAGCATATATTGACACGCCGTCCCTGACAAGACCAAAACTGGCGCTAAAGGCGTACCTACGACTTTCACCCAGTAGACCGCTGTTCATGTCCCGTGTGAAACAAAGTCAACATTGACTTATCTTACCTTACTTTTGATATGTAACTTAACGCCTAAACAAATTGTTCTGTTGCGTAAGTAAACCTAAAAACTAAAGTAAACCTACGTTGAGAGTTTATTTTGAAAAGACACTATGATCATATATTGACACGCCGTCCCCTTACACGTCCAAAACTGATGCTAGAGGGGCACCTAGAGCATCGTAGTTTGAAGCGTGGGGCCACTCATATTTGAAAGTTGGGAATGAGAATTTGTGATGCAACACAGTTTGATTTCCCAGTCCACCTGAGCTGCATGTTTTTGGACTGATGCCTAAAACTCAACCCAACCATGAGAGAACATGCAATATACAAAAAGAAGGTTCGGCTCCAGGAATTTAACCCGAGTCCTTCATGCTTGAAGCCAACACTGCTAACGCACCCAACCACTGCCAAGACTTAATGATTCAGGTTGCCCGATTTTCCCAGTTGGTCCAGGGTTTAAAGTTTGACCGATGTGTGTTTCATTCCCCAAAAAATGATTCAGTGTTTCTCCCACTTATCGTTTGTAGTAAAGGTGGAAAAGTCTCTAAAACAGCATTTAGATGATTCAAATTAAACTCCACTGAAGCCCAGTGTAATAAAACTCTTCAGCAGATTTGTAGCACTGCATACCATGCTTCATCTATTTGACAGAAAGAGGAACTCTGGGAAACATTATCCCTTTAATTCTTTATTTAAAGTGCTAAAACATTATTGAGCACAATTGAACTGAATAAATCAAAAGTGCAATCAAAGTAGACACGTTTTTCAGCAGCTGCACCGAAAAAGCAGCTTCCGTCTGTCAAAGCTGGACAATAAAACTGATCGATATTCAATAACAGAGCTGATCAGGGATTAAAACTAGGGACACTGAAGCCACAAGCCTGCTATTATATATCTTTAGACTACAGCCAACCCATCTAGCAAAGTACAAATTGTGTTGGCTACCGTCCTGCACAACACAAAGTAGCAACAGTGTAATGAATTTAATCAAAATGCCATGTCAATAAATAAATGAATAATAAAAGACACATTGTGCCCGACTTCCATTAAGTGATGCTGTTATGCTGTCGCATATTGAGCCGATTCAAAGGTCAACATAATTTTCCGTCTATAGTCGATGACGAGATGAACATTTGTAGAAAATCACCATAATCTCATGAATATTATGAATGTGATTTTTGTATCAGTTTGCATAATAAGAACTGCGGCGTGTTTGCTGTTGTCGTATTTTAACGGGAGCAGATATTTATTTGACCCCAGAGAAATTGATAAAAATCAAATATGGACTTGTGTTGCCTGCTGGTTTTTTTTGTCAGGACACTAAAAATCTGCATCACACACACACACGCGCGCTGCACCAAAGTAATGACGAGCTACAATCGCACTAAACATGAAATGATATCCCAGCTAACATCCCACAAGGGAGACATAATTAGACATTTTATGGAAATCTTCAGGATGTTGCTCATTGTGCAGCACTAATGAAACTAAATAACCTTAGAACGGCAAAAAAAAGAAAGAAAACTCAGGGAATGTATAGCATTATTAAAAAGATAGCAAGGTAAAGAATCCCTTATGTCTGCAGCTTCAATGAAAATAATGTTCATGGGGCAATAAGTATGATGGGTTTTTAATGCCGCCAGGTATTTGCATGCGTCTCTGCATTCTGCTGACTTGCACGCTAATACTCTATATTTATGAATCCGTGATTACACTTACATAGGGCCATAATGTACAATGCAACACTTTATTCTATTATTCACAACCTCTGTGCAGAACACAGCTCTCAGTCCCTGATGCGTAAGGAATTAGTAGCGTCTGATAATTACCAGCACCCCGCTAAGGGTTAACAATCAACCTAAATCAACCTGTCAGGCATTTTGTCAAAGCACACTTGACCCATAAGTACACTGAAGCTGCTAAACTTTGTCGCTTAGCGCTCTCAAAGTGTGATTAATGACACTTGATGAGGAAACATTAGCACCCTATTGGAGCCCTTGTATATGTTTTTCTCCCGTCGAGCACACTGCGATTTAATGAGCGGTGGGGAAGGAACACAACAAGGGAGAGATGATCGAGATGGAGCCAATTTGCACGTCAATGGCGGCGGGCTCCACTGTAACGAGGACAAAAACAGACATCGATGAAGAGGTGGGGGTGGAACAGGAGGGGAGCAGGAAGCTGTTGCAATTTCCATGTTTAATTAAAATGACCCTTGTGTTTGTGATTGTTCAGTATTTGACAGGCACACACACATATCGCCGTGTGCACGTGCAAATAGTAATTCACCGGGTAAGTTGACTAATTGACTGACTTATTGATCATCAAATGAAACCGTTCGACGGCAGTAGCTGGTGAAAACACAGAGCCCTGCTGCTCATTATCCGTGCTGGGGCCGTCTCGCTGGCCTCACCGAGCACGGGGTCCCAGATTCCTTTTGACAGGGATTTTCAGGGCTTCTCTCAAAGGGGCCGGTGCATATCTATGCAGCAGGTGGCCACCTGCGCTCTCATGCTTCAGTAACACAGTTAATGGGAGCTTTAGCCTTGCCAGATGAGAAGCGATGTGTAAAAGAGAGCGTGGACATGCTAATGCAAACAGGCTTTACTCATCAGTGGACCGACCGCTGAGCGCATCCCTCTGCTGTTGATTTTTCTGACTTTCACTTTGGAGGAAAATGTGTCACCGTTATGCTCATGCGGTGCTTGTGTAAGGGATGATTGAGGTAGTATGCGTTTTCTATATCTTATCTACTGCAATAATACAACGCAGTTTAAATAATGTCACACTGGCTTTTCAAACAAAGAGAAGAAAACATGAAGTCGTGGACTAACAAGTAACTAATTTGACAACACTAGGTAACCCTCTAGCGTCAGTTTTGGGCGTGTCAGGGATGGCGTGTCAGTTTCCGCTTCTTACATGCATAGTGTCTTTTCAAAATAAACTTTTGTGTTCACAGGAACCATGCAGTTTCTGCTTTTGACATGCATACAGTGTCTTCAAAATAAACTTCAATTTTCACAGGAAATGTACAATTTCCGCTTGTTACATGCATGCAGTGTCTTTTCAAAATAAACTTCCATTTTTACTGACAATGTACAGTTCCCGCTTGTTACATGCATAGTGTCTTTTGAGAATAAACTTCCGTATTCACAGGAAACATGCAGTTTCTGCTTTTTACATGCATAGTGTCTTTTCAAAATAAACCTCTGTATTCACAGGAAACACGCAGTTTCCGCTTTTTAAATGCATAATGTATTTTCAAAATAAACTTCCGTGTTCACAGGAATCATGCAGTTTCTGCTTTTTACATGCATATAGTCACTTTTCAAAATAAACTTCCATTTCCACTGGAAATGTACAGTTCCCGCTCGTTACATGCAGTGTCTTTTCAAAATGATCTTCCGTGTTCACAGGAATCATGCAGTTTCTGCTCATTACATGTATAGTGTCTTTTCAAAATAAACTTCAGTGTTCACAGGAATCATGCAGTTTCTGCTTTTTACATGCATACAGTGTCTTTCCAAAATAAACTTCCACATTCACAGGAAATGTACAGTTCCCGCTCGTTACATGCAGTGTCTTTTCAAAATGATCTTCCATGTTCACAGGAAACATGCAGTTTCCGCTTTTTACATGCATACAGTGTCTTTTCAAAGTAAACTTCCATTTCCATTGGAAATGTACAGTTCCCGCTCGTTACATGCATAGTGTCTTTTGAAAACAAACTTCCATGTTACAGGAAACCTACAGTATCTGCTCGTTACCTGGATGCAGTGTCTTTTCAGAATACAAATCCATAAGCCGACTTTATGTCAGTTGCTCTGACCGTGGTTGGGTTTACATTAGAATTAGTAGAAAGCCTGGTGCATCTCATCGTTTTAGTGACTTTTATCTTGAATAATCAGGAACTACATGAAGAAATAACATTGCAGTGAGTGAGAGAGTGTATTTATGTTCCTTGTACCTTCTGATGTATCAGGAAATAATCCCAGCACTCATGAGCTGATGTGCATACATGTAACTATGGTTACCAAATTAACTCGCATTTACAGTATATGGACCTATGCACCACTTATACAGATTGCTTGTTCTACGATCATTTCCAGAGCAGTTCACAATCAGCATATTGATTCAATTGAAGTTTAGCTTTAAGCTTTCTCAAGCACACACATTTAAACACACCACATTTTCAGATGATCTCAGTTCTGTTGTTTAGTTCAACTGACAGCATTCACACCAGCCTAAACCACCTGGGTAAACGCATCAGAAGTTGCTTGAACTCCACCAGACAGGTTGGTTGTGAAAGCACTTTTAGAATGGCAAAAGAACACCAAGCAGTTGAGTCCCACTACTATGCCACTGTCAAGGTGTCAGTATGCCTCAACCAAAGTGCTTATCAGATGGTCAAACAGCGCCTGAAACTCACTCCCCTCAGAGCTTTTCGACGTCGGCATTGGATGGGTCTGAGTTTCTGTAACTTTCTGGCAAGCACCCTTCGAGTGTGGCCATTCAGCTATGAACACATTTGCCTTCAGGCGGGATTGGAAAACGCGTCGTACAAGCTTGTTTGTTTTGACCATATTGACACTGTGTTCAGCAAAATATGCAGAGAAACACATTAGTTAAGTCTTCCTAGGGCAAAATTCTTGTTTCAATTGGTCTGATTTTGCTTAAAAGGTAGTATCATACCACAGTAATGCCTAAGAAATACTCTTGAGCTTCCTACTGAGGTTTCATCACCCTTGGCAACCTTTTGTGACCGTATCTTCTGGTGTCACTTGTGAAATGTGGAGTCAATACCATTTATGGACATTATGGCTGGGTATATTGAAAAAGTTTTGATTCCAGTACCAATACCAGTACCTTTTTTTTATCAGTCTTTTCTTTTTTTTACATTAAATTGAAAAACGCTTGCGGCAATTGGCTGCGAGCAAAACCATACAAATAGTAATATTTTCTAGATCTAGGTACAAAAAGGGATGTATGCAGACATCGTTTGACTGGAGAAGTTTCAATAGTACCTGGGTTAAAGTTCTTTTTCTCACCTCTCGCATTCTTGAAGTTCTCTACCTTGTTTCTAAACTCCATCTGGTACATGACGAGCCCTGTCAGTGATAACTTCAGTGCCAAGGATGCTATCAAGAGACTGGAGTATTAACAATGAAAGAGAGCAAAAAGAAAGAGAACAGTGAAGGATGCTGAACTGAGCCACTGTTGTTCATAACTCATTCTACTCCTCAAAATCTCCCCTCAAATGAGCTCACTGGGGAAAAGCGGAAAAAAAAAAGATCCTACAACAACCCGCTGGGACATGTTTCTTACACCCTTCACTTCACGGGCGCAACCTTCTGGATGGTGAACACACATGGCATTCAACCGCCAAAAGACGATGTCAAAGGGAGGAGTGGGAGAGGGGTAAAGGGAATCCAATGAGGACAGGAAATGCTGCGAGCAATCAATCTGTCATCGGAGATGTTAGAGATAGCAAGGGGGATGATTGCATGGGGCAGTGAGGAAGAGAGGAGGCAAACTAATCGGCCTCTGTCTATTCATTCCTGACACATTGTTTAACCAGAGTTGACAAGCTTGGAAAAGGAGAAGGAGAGTTTGATGGGGGAAGATAGCTGAGAACGCCTCAAAAAAACATGACCGGTTTGCATAATGGGACAGACAGAGCCCTATTTTTTATGGAATAAACAATGCATAAGTTAGAGAGAACGTGCTTGGCTGCGTCTGTATTTGTGTATTCCAAGCTCAGGTGTGTGTTGTAGTTCTGTTTCTGCCCCGAGGCCCTTATCCACACTGCAAAACCGGGAGCTCATAAATGAGAAGCTCTAACACGACTGGCATCTAATGAAAAAGGGGCGCCTCAACAAACAAGAGCGCCATTTCCAACACTCAGGAAATAGTTGCATTTAGGAGTGCTGGCTGAGTTAACATCCAATTGCAGCCTAATCCGTCTGCCTTGGAGTTGTACTCATTTAAAATCTACTGACTACACGAAGATACGTAAGACTAAGTTATTTTTTCCCAGTAAAGGACAAAACTCGTTGCAAAAGAGCGAGGCTGCCACCACCTCAAAGGACCAAGACGCATGCAGATGGTCATTAGGCCGAATGGCAGGACGTGTCTGCCAGGCGGCAGATAGATGTGTCGACAGGGAAGGCATCGAGGAAATGGCAAGTCTGCGACAAGAAGCGCGGCGCCTGAAATGGAGATCAGTGAAGCCGCTTTGAATTCTGAAACAATCTGGATGCGCTCTGTGGGTTTCCAGCATCCATCACATCAGATGGGAAAGTTTGTGCCTATGATTGATTGGCAAGTGTTTCAGATAAGGGCTGTACTTGGCGAGGAGTGTTGGCTGGCAGTGATGAGGCAATCAGGGCTCTCGCCTTGAAGCAGACAGAAAATGCTTTGGCATAATTTAGCTGCTGGACTGACTGAGGATGAAAAGAGCTTCAGAGGCCCAAAGGTTTGCTCTCTTTATTGACACAAGCAGTAGTCAGCACAAATGATCACGGAGAGCTTTCACAATCACTTACATTGACTTTATTGAGGAAAATACTTATTTTGTTCAATTCCAAAAAAACAATAGAGGAAGCTTTTAGATCATCTGGTTTTACCCCAGATACACTGCTGTCCTCACTCAAAAGCTTGATAGTCCTCCAATTGTGGATTAACATCATCAAAAGACAGATTTGAAGGGCTGCATGTATTACCATACATGTGGTGATTTTATTGTTTGAATGGTTTCTCTAAGGACAATTTGGTTAGTTTGTAGTTTTAGGGATTATTCCTGTCTGGTAATAATTATATGGAAATTAATCATATTAATGACATGGGAAAAGATAAGATAATGAGATTTTACTTGACAGCTTCACTTTAGAGATAAAGCCTTACAGTCCATGGGTCCATGAAGCATTGCATTATAATCCATCAGATCAAATCCAGTTCAGTCCATTTATCTAAAACACTTACAGTATATTTGGAAGTGAAAACAACATTAAACATTGACATTAACCAAACTCTACAAATCGATTATCATGGATGTATAATAAGAACTGCCGCTCAGCCTTGAGTCCAATTTTTTTCCAGTGGCCACTAGTGGTATTGCAGCAAAAAAATCCCCCTTCAGCCCAAAAAGCATATCCCCATAGACCACCAATGTAAAAGAGACATCTGTAAAACTGTTGACAGGACACCTCGAACTGCAAACAAGGTCAATTATGATTCTTTATATTATGAATTATTGATCCATGGAGGTTTCGTATTTGTAAAACGTTTCTTGAGCCCAGAACAGCATTTTAAAAATCTGTGACATCACCACAATGTAAAGTCTATGGGCCTTGCAGGATCTCATGGGTGGGGCCAGTGGGAGAAAAACTACTGCACATATTCAGCGGGCCGCATACCCCGAAAGTAAATCTGGATGCTAGAAAAAGTTTTTGCCGTATGCGCCAGGCGACCAATTCTCACTGGAATGAATAGACGCCATCTTGGGTTTATTTTGAAAAGAGTCTATGCATGAATATATGCATAAGGTTTCTTCCATTTTTTGAGGTTTTTTGGGGAATTTTTTTCCCTATCTGATGAGAGGGTCACACTGTAAAGAACAGAAGGTGTCGTATCCTGAACAGATTGTAAAGCCCCCTGAGGCAAATTGTAACAAGTGGAAATTGGCACATGTTGCTGGACATTCATTGGAAAACGAATGCAAAAGGATGAATAACCTTTTCGTAAGATATCATACGAACCATTGTATTAGAATACATTGTCCATGGTGAACACTTGTCATGTCTAGAAGGTAATACCCAAGTGGCAAAAAAGTGTGAAAACTCTCGCAACACCCGCTGCCCGACAACCTATCCTAACCTTAACCATTCAGACAAGACCGTGGACATTCTTTGCATTGCAAAACTACTTCCTGGTTCAACCTTGATCTACTGTAGTTACCATAACTGAGGACTCATGGATTTTTGCAACACAATGGATAATTGCGGTGGACAGCTCAGGGCTGTTCACTTTCCTCAAAAAAAAAGTGCACTTACTCTTGACAGTTTTGAGCCAGCTGTTCTGAATTCTTGTGAGATAAAAGCAAATATGTGATTGCACCCTGGAAAAATGATGAAAATAATGTATTCCTGCCACAATCACAGTATGTGAGGGAGACATAAATATTTGATTGGATTTTTCTTCTTTAACCTTGACTGAAGCCTTTTTAAACTTTAATCAAGGTGTTTTTCGTTTCTCTCAAACTTATAACTGCCAAAAACTTACCCTTAAAATTAATCAAAGCAATTTAATTGCGCAAACCTAACCATTAATGGCTTTCGGAAATTAATGCATAATTTGTGCTATTGTCAATTCCAATTCGATTTGTGGGAGGAACATAAACAACGCTGAACTCCATTTGATTTTGGGCTCATTTAATGAAACTTAATGGGCTGTGTTCAGTCTTCAGAAAGCAATATCTGCAGCATGTTGAAAAGATAGTAATTGGGCTCTGCCTTCTGACACTCGCTGTTTGTGTATGTGCGAGTGAATGAAAGAGAGAGAGATACTGTTTGTGCAAAACTTGGGGAGGTTGTGATGTTTATTTCAGATTCATACACCGCGAGAAATACAGACATCGTTGCGGGAAATTAAGGTTTCGTGTGTTGTTCAAATACAGAAGAGAACTTAAAAATAGATTTCTCTACAGATATTTATTCATCAAAGGGAAGACAAAACAACCCGGGTGATCTGAGGTGTTACTACCCAATTCTAGAAGTGTTTGAACTTAAATGCTCATTTCTTTTTCGTTTGGAATCATGCATTGCATTTAGGTCACAGATGTCTTTATAGCCGAAAACCAGTCCAGTTAATCTGCATGGGCACAGGGGAGAGAAATCCACAAAAAGGAAGGGTTACGGCTGTGCACAGGATTTGATTTGGGCTCCCTCTCTTGCCGACTGTAGCCCAGATGCCACGCTGCTTTTTATAACTCCGACTTATGTTGAGCCAATGTTCAAATAGCCTTTTTGTCAGCGATTCCCGGTGTTTGAGCATTCAAACCTGAGCGGTCACAACACGAGCGTGACTGCGCGGCTGATCTGCAAAGACATCACTTCGTGTCAGTGACAGCAACATGTCAGCTTCCACTTTCCCTGTGCACCTTTCAAAGTGAGGTACAACGGCGGGGGGATGGCAGATTCCTTGCGCTTCGTGTCCTATTCTGCCATCATCAGTGTTTCCAGGAAGCAGAGCTCGGGCTGAGACGAGTAAACACGTCCCAACCTAACCCATGACATTTAAAAGTCAAAATTATATGAACAAAAACCAGATAGATGAGAGCATGTCAGGTTTATTTAAATAAACCGCTGAAAAAAAAAAGAGGCTGTGAAACGAACCGGGTTTGGTATTCATAAAGGAATGGGTTTGGCAGACAAGGCTACCTGCCTGGGTCCTCATCATTAAAAAATATACAGTAGATGCCTTTGCAGCCTCGTTCTGCAAACTCTGCTGCACCTTGCACAGAATGACAGAACAAGAAGAGGGGGAAAAGTGAGAGTGAAGAACCAGCGGAGGCAAGCTGGATTTTAATTGGCTGTTTGTTTTTCATCAGTCCCAGAAGAGACAATATTTATGAGTTTGATCTTTATCCGTTGCTGCAAAGCAACAAGACCGCCTGGTAGAACGTGACGTGCGATGAATCGTCTTCTTTTTTATCTCGCAATGGCTTGACATTTTGCACGCTCCGCCGAATTTATCCCGGAGCTCCACTCGCTGCCGAGGGGTTGGCCCGCAATCCTACGAGAGGTGTCGAGTGGAAGCCTCACCTGTTGAGGTGACAGTTACCGCCGACGCAGAGCTGAACAGTGCCTATTAGAGAAACGTCTGTTGTCAATAAATGTGAGAAAACATTTAATAATCCGTCGCGGAGGAGTGCGATGTCACGACTTTGCTTCTATTTGCTTAGTTTTGATCTCACAAACTGAAGAATGCTGAGGCGCTCCGGCCCAGTCGTTTGGAATCTTTACAACAGAGGAACGACTATCATGCCTAAACTACCATCATTTGCATTCATTTAACTGTATAATGAGCCGAAGGGCCAGGTGGAGACAGAAAAGAGAATGTTTAACCAAACCAAATGCTGGGAATCAGATTAAGTTATCCGAGGAAAAAAGGCTTGCATAATAGAAAAACCCAGACAGATAAGCTGTGCTATGGAATTATTGATGAGGTTTTGCGGAGTTGATGCAAATGTTTGGCTAACCTGACCTTGGGTTAATCAGAATTTGAGAGATGCCGCTGAGAGGGATAAGTCCCCGTCCCTACCTCTCAATGTAGAGCTGATGATTCACACTCTTGCATACCTGAAATACATCCAGTGCAGCCATATTACCGATGCTATTTAAATACCAATAAAAGCCTGAATCATGCTTCTTCTGTCTGCGGCGATGGAGAAATGCCATCCACGTATTCAGGAAACATAATATCTTTTGGTTTGACGTGATTAAAAACATAAAGCCTGGGTTTTAGCGAGAGGCATTCGCTTGATCACATTTTCTCATCCGTGCAAAATTACACTTGCTTGTTGAGGAGCTTCAGCTAAAGGTCTGTCTCGAGCCTCCTTATCAGCGGGGACCTTTGGGCCCTTTTACCTCGAAGTAATACTTCACACTTTTCGCTGGTATGAAACAAAGAACATCCCAGAGCGGAACAAGAAACTGGCAAATATACTCCCACGCATTCCGCCCACTCGCACACACAAGTGCACCTCCGGACGCCTACAAATGCTGTGACGCACACGTCTTCAGGTTGACTCGCGCAGACTTTTCTGATTTATCTCAATAACTCTTGACCTCCTGTGCAGTCCAAACAAAAAAGTGCTGCAGGGGCTCAGTGCACAAGTCAGAAACCAAAAAGTGTGAGCATCCTGTCAGCTGGGAGACTGCGGGCATAAGGAGGTGTATTGCCAATAAAACAAAGAATCGAGTAGAGAAAGACAGGGTAGCGTATACACCCACCTCCTGGACACACACACATACACCCAGAAGTACCAAGATAATCTAGAAAGGTAAGCTTTGATGAGGTAACAGCTGTTCCTCACGCTGTCCAACAGAAGGGCCTTGATGGCAGCCTTGAGGAAGCGCGGATACTAGAGTTTAATCTTGCATGCTCCCACTCGGCCACAGCATAAAAAACGTTTCCACGGGGCAACTTCACCTGCAACCCCTCCGGTGCCGCACATTTCCTTCGTCTCTACCTCTGTACGAACTGGGCATCACTTCAGCTCCAAGTTTAGACGTCTGTTTGTCTCACAAAAAGTTTGATTCCTGTTACCCAAGGCGGTGCGAGAGTGAATATGATAAAAAAAAAAAAAATTAGGCCAACCACTGCGAGAGACCAGACAGAGAGGGCCGCTACCCTGCATGTGTGTAGCGCTCAAAGCGTTTTATGCGATTCAGCTGAAAGAAACAATAACTATCAGAGAATAGTGAAAATGGAAATCGGTCGGCCTGAACTGAAAAGAAGCTCTTTTGATCATGGGCTCGGGACTTAAAGCCGCTCTATAAGATATACAGGGAGTTAATATAGCAGCAGACAACTATTTGCAATGTAAAGATGTGGAGGAGTAATGTCTACCTGAGCAGAGAATGAAGCCGCTCTCCGTCTGTGTGTGTTGTTGACCAGCCTGTTTGCATGAAAAGGTGTATAAATGCCACAGTAATTCGCAAAGCGTTAAGCATAAAATGAGTGTGCCTTTCTTGATTTCCGCATGTCATTTGTACGCCACGAATCCTGTACTGACAACAATGTCAATGCACCAACGTATAAATGCGACCGGTGTTGTGTTTTTTGAATTACATTAGAGACGTTTGACACATGACGATTGTCATGTTTTTGTTGACGTTTGTGACGTGATTTCCGTAGTTGTTTCCATACGTGTTTTACTTAGTTTACTTACTTATTTTAAGCTCAACCATAAAATTTTCCCTTACTATAAGTTTTCTTGTCTGAACCTAAGTTAGTGGTTTTCTTGCCAAAACCTAACTGCGAACATTGGACGGCGTACAAATGACAAGGCAAAACGCTAAAATGTGTACTCATGACACGCAGAATGTCTGTTTAATGTCATAGTATTTATACAACTTCCTGTGAGACCGGGTTGTGTTGACATAGTTGGCCGGCCGTGCGTGCAACTTCACAGTTGCTGGCCACTCACTGGCATTTTCTTTTGCAAGGATAATAGTGTATTATAATTGCCATTGCTGTAATATATTATAATCTTGTTATAATGCATTATAATCACTGCTATAATGCATTATAAAGTGATTAAGTGTTTACTTTAAGTAAAGTGAAAAATATGATTAAATCTATTCAAAATATTTTTTTACTTTACTTTAAGCAAACAATGACCACTTAGAGTAATTTATAATCACATTATAATGCATTATTAAAATATTATAATGTATTAAAACAATGGGAATTATAATACAGTATCATCCTTGCAAAAAAATATCAGTGAGTGACCAGCAAAGTATTATGATTCTTGACTTTATAAGTCCTTATTAAATGCTTTGTAGTGTGTTGTGATTATTGTCATAAAGCATTATGAATATTTATGAGTGCTTATAACTATAGCTATACAATGCTTTAAGCAGATTATTATGCACTATAAGTATGTTTATAATGTATTATAGACATGGGCGCCAAAGAAAGTGTTACCAAACGTCTTATTGTGCTCCACCAAAATGTGTATGTTCTCTGGCTTTTGTCTAATGAAAGATACTCCTCTATAAAAAAATATTATAATAAAATCCAATTACATAACGAGCCGGAATTGTTAGAAATTCTTGCATCATGTCGAGCCATCCAAAAATAGCTGCGGAAATATATCCAGAAAAGTCTTCGCTCGTACACAACTAATGACTCTTCTGAAAATCAGTCTTAATGAACATGAAACGTCAAACACTGTGCCAGCAAATGTGAGGATGAAGACAGATGGGTTTAAAGAAGATTTAGACATGTCTGGGAAATTTTGTCTGATAAAACGTCAATGAAGTCCCATCATGCAGCCTTCAGCGCAGCCATGAATACACCATATTCGGTCATACTGCTGAGTGCAGCCAGAGATCAACACTTAGCTTGTTGCACTCCCGGGGAGCTGTGGGGCAACATGCGCCCTGTCTTGCTTCCCTTCAGGTGTGATCACACACTGGTATCTTCTACCACAGCCTGCTGGGAGCATGAGAGCAGGGCAAGCAGGGGTGATTGTGGCAAAAAAAAAGAAAAAGAGACTCACATTGAGGCCTCTCTCTGTGCACTGCCTCTCTAAGCCGCTTTGGTCTGCGGCTTTGCACTTTTTCAAAGTGCTGGCTTGCGCCATGGATGCTAAGCTTGCCACTCGGGGGCCTTCAGGGATATATACATGGTGACAGAGAGCAGGAGAGAGACAGACAGACAGACAGACAGACAGACAGACAGACAGACAGACAGAAAGATAGGTATGAAAGGAATGGGAGAAAGTAAGATCACAAGTACAGTACCTCTATTAGCCGAGGGGCATCGGTGTGGCTATGAAACACACTGAGCTCCACATACATACACAATATAGACACACACATGCTCCTCATCTCCCAGAATCCCCTCTGGCGAAATCTCCCTAGTGTTCATAATTTGATTTCAGATCTGCGCTTCAGCATTCAGGAAAACGAGCCGCAGCTTCTTGCTTGTTTCCATGTTCTTGTCTGTCCGCATCGCTCGCATTTTACCCAACTTCGCTCCCCATATCCGTGCTCTCTCCTGATGCTGATGAGATTGAAGAAAGAAAAAAAAAAAACAGGCCTATTCTTATTTTGTCGGGGAGCCGCTCAGTTCTTCCTCTTTATCTTTCTGTTTGCAGCGTACAAGGCTGCGCTCTCACCCTCTTTTCTCAAAGGATTAGACATGCTGCGTGTTGAGGGCCTTTGCATACAAAACGGCGGGGGATAAGAAGAAAGAGACCTTAGTGTGGACTCTGGGGCAGTCATTGGATGGCAAATTTAACAGAAAAGTCAGACACAACAAATAGGAGAGGTTGTTTTCTGACTGCTGCTCACTGACTACATTTACATGCACAATAATATTCCACTATTATTCCAAATATGACAATATTCTGAATTTGAAACAGGTCATGTAAACAGCGTACTCCATTTGCATATTCTGAATTACGCCTTATCCCGAACGGGGTTTTTTCTGATTAAAGGTCATATTGACAACATTTTTATGTCGATGAATCATTTCAAAAGAATAATACATCCACACAGCTTTTAGAAAGGTTCCAAATAAAAGTATGGCTTTTCCTAAAATAAATTACAATGATTGTGAATTAATCATTTTATGATTAATTCACATGTTGGCAGGTCCCAAATGAATGTTTTGCTGACATGTGTGGAAGATATCAGGCGTTCAGTTCCCACTTGTGAACCAATAGTATAAAAGCGTTGGTATCTCTAAAAAATGGATAAATGGCTGAGATTGACGTTGGTGTCTCCATCAGGCTGCATGCGTCTCGGTTGGGGTTTATACGGCAGTTTGCAACAAACAGCCTATTGCCTGTTTACGGCCAGATCTGTGCGTTGTACACAAACCAACTAGCCGACAGTTTGCAGAGATGTATGCCCAAAAGAAAAGCCCACATTTCTTCACCTGGAAGGAGAAACACACCTACTTATAAACATTATGAAAGACTTGGAATGTCAACAGGATTTTGGATATGCGCAAATATCACAACGGCAACCTTGTGAAGAAGGTGGTCGAGGGAATGAAAGAGGGAGGGTGTGTTCACACGGTCCAATAAGTCCACCACCGCTTATGTTAATCGGAGTATGCACGGCTGCATGTAAACGGGATTATTAGTGGGATATGAATTTTTAATTTCATTAGCCATGTTAACAGCTTAGTAGGAATATTTTTTTTTTCAGAATAAGGGAAAAACTTTGAATATTTTGTGGATCTAAACATGGTCACTGTCTGCATATAGCTGAAGGAGACTATTCAGACCTGTAGGTGTCATTACAGACTGATAATCACAAGTTTGGATTTTTGCAATTTCAACCTTTCATCATAAAAGTACACAAACATTCCTCAGCCATTCATACTCATTAAAAAAATAATAATAAATTGTGATCAAAGCGCTTGAAGCTGCAGTATTGCTGAAAAAATATTAGAAAATGTGCCAGTACATTTTGTTTTTATTTTTACTGTTTATCTTAAAAGAAATCCTGTTATCTGTTTATTGATTTCAATCCATTTTATTCATGACATCCATCGTTTTAAAGTATCAGTCAGTATTGATTTAATATTTCTCATATATTAAGAACTAAATACTTGAATGCATATCTGCAGGGCCTGATGCGTGAATTATGTAATTTGCCGTATCATAAACACTAAATAACAACATTTATCAAGTGCAAATCCAGTTCAACTGTAATTCTCAAACAGCTGAGTGAGACCTCGACATAAACGTTAATCTTGTCCGGTGCTAGCTACTGTACCAAGGCTCCACAACAGTGCTGAATCATCATCTAAAAAAAAAGCCTCCAGCTCTCCTGAGCTGGAGCAGATCAATCCCAGGGAAAAAAAGGCCGAGGCCTGACAATATCAGAGGAAAGATATTGAGATCCTCTGCACACCGCTTCATTTCCCCCTCCATCTTCACAATGTTCCATGCACAGGATGCCAGAAAATGTGAAAAACGGGTGCTTCAGTTATTCCATGTTGCCAGTGGGTAGTTGCTCCGATGGCCTTAACATCCTCGGTAATAAAAGTATTTGAGAAAACAATTTTAAAAAGTGATTCTCCGCAACACTGGAAACACCTTGACTTTTATGTGCAGGCACTTTAACCCTTTTGTACCTCGACTACAAACAACCGGAGGGACCGAAGACACACGCGAGGCTGCTGTCGATATTCTTTTTATCACCTTTTAGCGTCCTGTAACCTCGTATGCCGACACGGAATCACTCTTTCTGTGGATGTCGAGCCGTATGTCCGCGGGGCTTCGTACCGTCTCCCTTACTGCAAAGTTGTTGTTCTACGAATGCACAGCACAAGGACAGACGTATTGTTAAGATCACAGACGACACCGTGATGCTCGTCCTCCTGTGGGGTGTAGACTTTGTTGATTTGTGTGGGGATCGTTGTCTCCAGCTTAATACCTTAAAAGCCAATGATGAAGCGAAAGACTTTAGGAGGACTTGACCTCCCTGTGCTGTCACTGCAGTCAATGGCAATCAGTCAGTAACAATACCCTGAGGCTATTATTGACAACAAATTCACCCTTGAAGCTAACAATGAGGCTTAGAGAAAAACAGACTGAATGATATATTGAAGTATACAGTTGTGAAACAGAATGGAAAGGATATATACATACTCATTAAATGTAGTGTGCATTTAATGGCTTGAGTCTAAAATTGTCTACTACAGTGGCTTTCCAGTCTCTTACAAGCAGTGATTATTCTAGAAGGCGTTGGCACGGGTCTAGCTGGTTTTGCTTAGCGCTCATTTCTCATTCAAATATTTGAAGTTCCTCAGTGGAGACCCCCCGCTGCTTCCACATTGGATTTCATAGCTACGGGTAACATCCATTCCAGTAACGAAAACACGATTATTTTCCCACATATTTCAAAGTCAAACTGTGTGCATATGTGGACTGTATAACTGAGGGATTTTGGTGCCGTGAGCTTAATGAGTTAATGGTTAGAATGTCGGGTACAGGACATGTGAATTTGAGTAAGAGGGTGCCAAGTACATGCAAAGTGACATAGCTGTTGGCGCCATCCCAAATTTACAAATAGATGTACTAAATAAATTCATTTTCTATGTGAATTATTATAGTAAGTGGCATATTTTCTGACTGAAAATTTGATTTAGAAAATTAGAAGTACAATTGCCGCAACTCCTGCACAAGCGAAAAAGTGCACCTCCTACCTTTTTATTGTTAAAACCAGACCATTCTCATAGGTTGTTTCTGTGAGGAGCATAGCTTTCTGCTTATTGCTAGGCGGCGACCATTAGTGGCTATAGTAGTTATGACGGGAGCAAAGGAGGAAGTCAGGTGACATAGTATACAAAGTCAACGTACGGAGGAAGTCGGGTTGGATGGTCAAACAAACACAGGATTTACACCCAGCAGACTGCTGTCGACTTATTTTGACTTACATCCATAGTTAACTTATGCAACGACATACATAACATACTTAACTTACATACGTAACCTAACAAACACACTTATTTTAACCCAAACCATGATCTTTTCCTAAACTTAGGAACACGTAGTTTCATTTCAATTCACAACTTTTACCATGTGTTTAAAACTGTGATAATTTCACATAGCACACCAATTACTCTCCAATTGAGCAGGAGCTCAAACAGAGCGTTTCAGACAGAGGGTGAAAAGAAGTGCTGCAGCACAGCCGGTATGAGAAAAGTAAAGTGTTTTTTGAACATTAAAGCACTTAAACATGTTCAACTAGAAACCCAAAATACAAGTATGCACCTGGAAATGGGCATGATAGGTCCTCTTTAACACCTTAACACAATACATAGACAAAAAAAGTGACAAAATGGACATCAAGTCTGCACACGGCTTCAATGGATTTTGTAAAGCTCAGACTCTGCTATTTGGAATGCAGCACGGTAGAACATCATGTATGTATTAGTATGGAACCACACATTCAGGCATGTTGCTGGCGTGTTGGATACTATAATTTGAAGCTTTGGTGCATTTCAACATTCTAGCACATGAGCCTTATATAAAAATGGAGTAAAAAATACTTTTATATCCATTCATACAGGAAGGTGATCCTCAATACGTCAGCTATTCTACATATAGCATACCAAAACATTTTCATCCCAACTTGTCACATACTGACGCTTTTTCAGACCTCTCTGCATCACTTTTTTCGGTCGCGGTAAACACATGCTTAATTTTGTGAAAACACTTCCTTAGATTCAGGTTCACTATAGTTAGGTTTAGGAAAAAACAACATGGTTGGGCTTAAAACTGCTACGTTTGTACAGTGAAAATGAAACTTAACGTTGTGAACACAAACATCTGTCTCCCGAATGGAAGCCCTGTGTTTGTTGGACCCATCCACCTTATGTGTCTCTTTTCACTCTTAAAGCTACGTCACCACACTCCTGGCGCACTTTTCCTGAATACTGAAGTGGATGGGTTTACATTGTAGTTAATGGAAAGCCCAGCGCATCTCATACTGACGCTAAAGGGTGCATTAAGCGTTGGTATCCAATGCTGATTGCCATGTCAAAGCATCGGTATTTGACGCCCTGAGAATGAGAACAGGCTGAGCTTACAACATAGAACTGTTGGTGTGTGTCCTGGACTAAGGCTTAAGGCCTGGGACATGCTTCTCTGTTCCTTTTATATATGTATTTTTCTTTTTCATTTTAATAGTCCGCTCACAAAGTTGGATCAACCAATCCGCCCGTTGGATGGACAATAAGTCTAGCCTGAAGCCTGGAACATACTTCTATGCGAGCAGCATGTGAACAAATCTGCCCAGCTGTCTTCTACCAGTCTCTGGGACTTATGAGTTACCCATAACACCTTTCTTTGCGTAGACCCACAGAGACATGTATCCCCGGAGAACCACAACTCCAGACTTATTGGAATGTATCCACATTCAGCGCTACTCCTACAAACTCACTGAGATGTGCACCTGCAGATCTCTTTTCTTTTTTCTCTCTCTCTCTCTCTTCACCAGGTGCGACTGAACACCTGTAACGGCAGCATCTACAGGTTCTCATCTGAAGCCAATTGAATTATCGTGAATAAGTAAGCAGCAATTATTGAAGAAATGTTTTGGCATGGTACCTAACAGTAGCAGCTGGAGTGAAATCCGGAGATGTCTCCCACACTGGAGGAGTCTTTGGTTCAATTGCAGCTCGTAGATCGGCATACAGTGATACATGCGATAATCATCAAACCTGTTCTCCCAATTAATATGAGATGGAACTGGGTTAAAAGACACTGGGCCGATATAACGAGATAGACAGCTTTCATAACAGTAAACTGCTTTGTAACACATGCATGATTTTGCACAATTCTGATGCTCTAATTTCATCATGCTCCACTTTTATTTATTCAGTAGTTCAAAGTACATGCTGCATATATTGGGATATTTAATGGCTTTCAAAATGCCAAAGTGAATTAGCTTCTTTGTCTAAATGTACAGACCCATTTTTCGCATATCCTTCTGTTTTTTTTTTCTTCACACAATTTCCAATTATCTCTGCTTAATGCGTCATAACAGCTTTCTATTGATTGGTACTCCAACGCTCATGCTTAAATCACTCCATTCAGCTCTGGTTTCAGCTTTTAAATAATGGCATCCCTTTATTTAATTCCTCTCTCCAGTAATAAAAAGTGGTGAAAAAAGCTGTTTCTTCTATTTTTATCCTCATTGGTGGACTGTTTGTATCACTTAATGCAATGCCAAATACTTCCTCTGTGCTGCACCTCGTGTACCACTGTGTTTTTTTCTGTGTGTAAAGATTCTTGGCCCAGTATCTTGTGTGTCAAAGGCTTTAAAGCAGCTAAAGAGATTATAGAGCACGCCGCCTTGAGCCTCTAGTCTAAATCTCAGTCTGTATCCACCAAAAGCATTCAGACAAAGACAGTGCTGTTCTAATGATATCACAGCTCTAAGGGATATGATACTGTAGATCTGTATCAACAGACAAAACAAACTCAGCAATGTGCTTTACATGTTTTGTATTTGCACAATACCCTTAATGAATGCTTATGTCAGCATTAAAGGGGACCTATTATACTCATTTTCAGGCTCAAACTTTGTATTTTGGGTTTGTACTAGAACATGTTTACATTATTTAATGTTCAAAAAACACATTATTTTTCTTATACTGTCTGTCTGAATATACCTGTGTTCACCTTCTGTCTGAAAAGTTCCGTTTTAACGCCTGTCTCCCCTTGAGATCCCCTTCCGAAAAAGCCCGGTCTGCTCTGATTGGCTCATGAGAAAAATATGGCGTATCTTTACAAAGATATTTCTCAAGCTGTGGGTGGTATGTTCTAATGAGCCTGCAAGTGACATAGGAATAATAATTAGTAGTGTTTTACATGGTCGAACCAGGATTAAAACATTTCAGGACTTTAGGCAAATAAAATCAGGCAAATAAACAAAACAAAAACATGTAGAAAATTAGTCATGTCATTAGCCATCCAAATAATGTTTATAGACAGTTTACAAGCCAATTATTAACATTTAACAAAATGTTACAAATTATTTATAGATGTTTTACAAATGATTTCTTAAGGGTTTACAAATAATTTTATCATTAACAAATACTTTATATAGTATATAAAATATTGTAATGTGTGCAACAATAAACTGTGAAAATGACAAATTATATCATTACGAATAATTAGTAAACATTAATTATAATTTAATGGTTTGTTAACAGTAAAATAACTATTCACTAAATTTCAATTAACTATCAATTTACCATTTATAAATGATGATTATTATATAGTGTTACCAAAACTGGGTTGTCTTATTTCACAGTTTGTGGGTTGGTAGGCAACTCCAGATACCCAAATGTATACGCACAAGCTCTGAAAAAAAAGGTGAGTTTTTTCATGATTTGTCCCCTTTAATCAACAAACGGTAGTAGAAAAGGCCTTAAAAATATTCAACATGTAAATTAAATCTAGGCCATAAATGTGGCAATAAAGATAATATAGACAGAAACACAGAGGTCATCATGTCCCCTTTGCCACAATCCAATCAGCAGTATCTGTGATATCACATGTGACATGAAGAGGAATGTATGAATGATGGAGAGTTATGGTGACATCCATCACCGGATCGGATGAATGATTGAACAAGCTGACATTAAACTGGTCCGAAGTCCCCTCGGCAATGAAATCAGACCACAGGTCCACGATGACACATGTGCCGTACAGAAAGATTCATCTCTGCTCCGTACATGCAGAACTGCGTGACTCACACGTGCTTCTTCAAAATGATGACCATCCATCATCACAAAAAAAGATGAATCAGTTACTGTACCAACAATAAAATTTACGGGCATCTGAGAAGCTATCGTTAATTTATCGAGCATAAAAGCCTTTTTTCGCAGCGTCCCTGAAATGTCCGACCGCTGCGGGGGATTTCCACCTTGACCTTTTAATATCCCATCTCAGCCTCCGAGTCGCTGCCGGTGAACATTAAGTGCTCGGGCGGGTCTGTGAGCTTGTTTGAGTATAGCAAAAACACGACTCCCCGTCGAAGCCACATTCATATACCAACCACGCATTTTTTGGAGGTTGAGAAAACTATAGCGAGAGCATTTTATTAGCCATTCCTGTGGGCACAATTCACAAGCCATCCAGGCAGTCTCAAACCAAGACATATAATGAGCTCATACAGAATAAATGGAAGGAGGTAATGGCTGCACGGGCTAGACAGCATACATTTAAACATCATCCCCTTTAATGGGAGATGAATTGTTATTTTTATGGAATCTAGAAAGTAATGTTTGTAATTGAACTGCACAGTAAACAAAAGGGCTGCGTCGCTGGTTAGGGTCAAACCCGCAGACATTTGCTGTTAAATTTCATACATATGCAAAGTAAAGGAAGCTTGAGGCAAAATAAAAAGCCTAATTGCGTGATCAAATCTGTGGCTCAGCATTACGAGAGCAGCTGTCTCTTACCCTTGGAGCCACAGCAGTCATTTGCAGCCACACTTTTACCTTTTCTCTGCCTTTAAAAACCCATTGATCCTGTGACCATCACTCCTAATGCAATTGGAAGAAGTGGTTTCCCCACACAACCGGACCATAACACTACTATAATCACATCTAGTTCTTCAGGTGTCTAGATCGTGTCTGTGAAAAGGTCTCTAGAGACAGAAGACCGGATAATGGCGTTTGCTGTCACATTAGCTGCAGCCATATATTCAAACACTGGCACAACCCCATCGTTCAATAAAACATGGCATTTATGAAGGTAATGTGATGTCACTTTGTTTCTCAGTTGCAAAAAAATGGGAGTTTTTATGGTTTTGCAGGGGCATCACGGATTGTTAGCTTTTCAGGTTTGCTGTTAATTCCCAAGCGGCAGACATGGGAAATTAACAAATCTGATAGAAATCGCCTCCTGGGTTTTTTATAGGAAATGGAAGCGTAATGGAATTAGATTCAGTGGTTACTGTTGCATGTGCTTGGTTTTAATGACATGCACTTGATTGTAATATATTCCCTGAAAAATGTAATTCATTATTTGTTGCACCTTGAACCAATGCTGTCGTAAATCAAGAACTTCTTTCCCCTGTGTCTTCAGAACACAGAGGAGAACAAGGATAAAAGAGGTTAAATTGCGGCTCATCTGGGGCTGAATGGTAATAAGAAATTAAATGTCCAACGCAGAGTCAAAGAATGTCCATCCAAAGGGTTTCTTTAACAATTCCAAATTGCAATCAGAGAGTCGTCGGAATCAACTTCCAGCATCAAACGGTTGGTGCTTGGTGTCGTCTGAAGCGTAGCTGGCGCCCACAACAAAGTGGCTTTTTATGTTGAAAGACCACAAATGCTTCGTCGCTCTATGATTGTTTCCCTCACACAGACAGAATTTTTTTTTGCATTCTCACCTCTCAGCTCCTCCGAATGCAAATCACTCAGGACTTTTGAGGCTGCTTTGTTTACTGCGAATAAATAAAGGACAACATCCGCAAAAGCAGGATCATTATAATCTTTATCAGTACACAAGGTCCCTTTCAGATCTTATGATCTTTCAAAGAACATCAGCTGCTTTTCTTGTCGGCAATGCTAATCAAAATTGTTTGCATTTGTTTATACTGCCAATCACCTGTCAAGATCATCTGTATTATCATTTATTTGTGTATCTGCCTGCTTGACTTTTGACATTGCATCTAAACTCCGTAAAAAAAGTACCAAAATACTGTTGACATGTGTCTTTTTAAATCTTTTTTTGTTTATATCTTATCAAATATATCGAAGATAGCATTAACTCGTCTTTGTATGTGACAAATCAAAAGCAAAACAGCGACTCTTTAATGGAATTAAAACAGTGAGACTAGCTCAATGTGCTAACGCCATTGGACGTTGATTGGCAGATAGCACCTTACCCCGCTCTCACACTGAAACGGATGAAAGCGGGAGTTGTTTGGATGACATTCAGCTTGTTGAGCCGAACACCTCAACAGAATTAGATCTGACAGTTGCATTTCTGGACGACTGGAGAAACGGGCTAATTTAATCCCATCCTGTTGTTGACAACATCCATCCCACACTAAGTGACTGATCCTGAGAAAATGTAGAGAGGTAATTAATTTCTCTCGAAGATTGCAGCTAAATTAGAATTCCTTGACAACACATACCCAGCACTGAACTGAACCTTATGGCTATTTCCTTGAAGAATGAAATGGGGTTTGTGCCTTTTTACTGCGACAAAGCGCAGTTATGAGATTACGTGTGGATGAGAAAAGGCTATAATTTAGGCCACGGTGGCTGAGTGTGAAACCAAGTCAGACTCTAAATGACTTCCAGAGGCTTTTTGTGCTCATGGGACTGTGGCCACACTGATTGGAAACAAAGTAGAAGCTTCCATTGTCTGTTGACTGCTGGACAGGAAATTAGGCTGGGCGTCAAAATCTGCATGTTAGGGTGTTAATTGTCTCCCCCAACACTCAAACACACAAGCTGATTTTCAGAGGATTAGTAGCCTTGTTAGAGATCATATATCCAACCTCTTGTTAAATGAGGATTGGCCACTGTGGCAGGGTTCCCAGTCTGCTCTGAACAGGACAGGACAGGGTTGCCTACTAGGCACCAAGCCAGCAGAGTAATATTGTTTGGTGTGGGGGACATAGGGAGGGCATGTCTTACCTGTAACATTCAATTTAATTAAATCAACACCCCGGATTCCATTGGCCAAACTGGCGTTTATTAGTACGGTTGCACTTGTTCTCACACTTTATGGAGCGGATAAGACAAAAAGAGGTTGCTAGTTGCCAAGACATTTCCCAAAGGTGTACGTGCTGCTCTCTTATTGTGCAATATGTTCAAACTGAACGTTAGACCTGAAATGTTTGTCGTTTTCATTTTTACTGTGAAGTCATAGGCACGTCTTGCGATTGCTTTT
>CAKAOI010044963.1:129879-146721 GCA_916701655.1 Sebastiscus albofasciatus | reverse complement strand
AGATGGAAACATTATTTCCATTAACTTCTACATGTTATTTTTTAGCCACGCTAGCGGCGTGCCTCCAGGGATGGCAATTTGGTCTGACGGTCAGTCCACCACTTAAATCCAGATTAAAATATCTCAACAACTATTGTATGAATTGACATGAAATTTGGTACAAACATTCATGTTCCTTTAAGGATGAATTGTAATAACTTTGGTGACCCCCTGACCTTTCATCTAGCACCATCATTAGATCATTTTAAAGGAACCGTGTGTAACATTTCAGGGGATCTATTAGCAGAAATGGAATATAATATTCATAACTATGTTTTCATTAGTGTATAATCATCTGAAACTAAGAATTGTTGTGTTTTTGTTAGCTTAGAATGAACCCTTCATATCTACATATGGTGCGGGTCCTCTTTACGGAGTCTGCCATGTTGTTCCGACATGTTTCTACATTGACATTTTCTAACATGAGCCGCAGAGTGCAAAACCACGGTACCGCCAGCCGCCATCTGATTTCCTAAAGTAGTGTTAGCGAACGGCGTTACCACGGTTTTGCACTCGCCGGCTCACGTTACCATACTATTGGAAAGGGAGGAGTGAATGGAGGGGTACTCAGTTGGTTGCAATCTGCAACCACACCACTAGATGCTGCCAAATCCTACACACTGTACCTTTAATATGTCAAATTAACTCCTTTGATAATGTAACTGTAAAGAACGTCATTAGGAAGACTTCTTAAATGATGATGAAACTGAACATAGTAACAATATCAATGGACTGTTTGGAGTCTGATCATTGGCTAACCAAGAGAATGACTGATTTCAGATGGCGACCCCACCCACCAGTTGAAGAAGGACAGTAGCTGGTGCTGATTGTAACACTGCAGGCTGTAGGCTCCCATGGGACAGAGGATGGCCCGGATGCCGCCGATGCCAAGCGCAGCAGCCAGGAGGCCGGTGTAAAACAAGATCTGCTGCTCCCGAGGCTCCAGCTGGTGCGTCATGTGATGAGTGTCAATGTAGAAATCTTCAAACGGAAACGCCACCACGGGCAGCATGGCTGTGCCTAGAAAGCACAGTGATAAACAAAGGTCATGGCAGCTAGATTTCGAACAAGAGTGTGACTTCACGGAAGCAGGGCCGTGACTAAGCACCATATTGAATTACTAAGGCTCTTGAAATGAGGTCACACTAAAGGTTAAGATTCATAATGTGTCATATATTACTGGATCTTTCTTGTTTATTTCACATATTCAGATAATTAACTTGTCTTTTAAACTCGTAGATTTGACTCCACATTACGTTATTACATCTAATCTTACATTATAGCAGACTGTCCAATATACTGAATACTGAATCATTCTTTTCACAAGTCCCATATCACAAATTTCATCACATCAAACAACATATAAACCTTTAATTGTGTCTTACCAAAGAAATGAAGGAAAGCACACAAGTAAAGCACCTTGGTCCTTCCCAGGCAGGTCTCTGCAAACCATCCGACCAGAACCGGGGTCAGGGTGCTGGCTCCTACGAAGCAAAGGTTGACTGTCGCAGCGAGGTAGTTATCATAGCCCAGCTTCACAGTGCAGAAGAGAATCGTGTTGCATACAATCCCAAAGAAAGTGAATCTCTCAAACAGCTCCACCAGCAGCACACAGATGATAACTTGGAGCTTCTTGCGGGACTTCCTTGGTGGTGGCGGTCCACGGTCCGGACGGGGAGCCTGGGAGAGTCGACGCGATTGGCGTCTGCCCTCTGGCAGTCTCTGGAGGTCTCCTGCCACCATACCACTTGACCAGCGAGCTGGCTGCTGGGCTGCTGGGTTGTCTGGATGCAGTCAGTATTGGACCACGCTGAGCTCTGAAGGAGAACTCCAGACCTGTGAGGACAGGACCAGCAGAGGCCAGAGCTGGAATCCCTCACCCTGGTGTGACTCTGGAGACACGTAGGACCAGACACACCTACCTGTGGACGCCTTGCAGGGATCTGACACATTATACAAAACAGTATCCAGGAGGGATGATGGATCTAGACAGAGTCCCAGAAATATTTCTATTACCGGCAAGATACAGAAATGTGGTGGTTGTTTTTTCATTAATGACTTATGCAGAGCAGTGGTGGAAAGTAGGCTAACTAAGTACATTTACCCAAGTACTGTACTTAAGTACAATTTTGAGGTACTTGAGTATTTCCATTTTTTGCTACTTTATACGTCTACATTTCAGAGGGAAATTACTTTTTACTCAGCTTTATTTATTTGACAACTTTGGTTACTAGTTATTTTGCGGATTCTGATTATTAATACAAAATATAATCAACAAATAAATTATTATCTATAGATTAAGCTACCTAGCAGTATGTAAAGTAGTTAAAATCCACAACACCTTTACCAGCTGCAACATCAAAATAATGCTTACACATAAATGCATCAATAACTATAATCCATTAACATACATTATTCTGAAATAGGACATTCTGCATGAGTTCTTTTACTTTTGATACTTTAAGTCTATTAGATGCTAATATTTCTTCTACTAAAGTTTTGAATGCAGGACTTTTACTTGTAACTGAGTATTCCTACACTGCGGTATTGCTAATTGTACTTAAGTAAAAGATCTGAGATCTCCTTCCATCACTGATACAGAGTTACTGTAATCTAGCTGTACACTGCTGGCACTTGTTTTACAACTTTTATTTTAAAAAATCCTGTTTATCTGAAACTCAATAACTCTTTGCAATAAACAAAGTCATAGATTAAATGATAATCAACAACACACGAGGTTGCCTAATCAGTGGGCTTTAGCATGAAAAGACATAAAACAAGACTATAAATTAATTTAATGCTGCAGGTATTTACAAACACTCACAAAATGCCACATCTCTTTGTGAAAGCAGCCATTCAGTGTACGAGCTCATACTGGAGCGCCTGCTGGTAATTAGACTGATAATGTTAAGTGGGAGTGAGACAGAGTGCACAGGCAGGTTAACTCCAACTGGATCAGAGCTGCTAGATAAACAATAACTGCCTGGTTTTGCAGTAGGGAGTAAACTTATTGTCTGATGCACAACCATAAAGCACAGCCCAGACAAGCACTGAACTGAATATCGCTGGAATAAAAGAGTACCTTTTCACAAAACCTCAGGATAGAAAAACTTTTTCACTCAGAAATGTTTGGTGTGACCAAAATATCTATTAAAATAAGATCAAATAAATGATTTTAAAGAATCTGAAAAAATATTGTAACACCTACATCCCCTGAATAAGTAAAGCTAAATCATCTTGTAAATGTCCTCCTTAATTTCTTTCATGAAGAAACACAAGCTACAGTTGATTTAGCATCTTACAAGCTAGTATGACAAAATTAATCAGTGGCCTTGCTTATGAATTTTAATAAGATTGTTTTCTGTAGGCCTAAATATTATTCAGATGTTTAAAAGTGTATAGACCTACTGCATATGATTATAAATCCAATTAAAGCATTCCTAATTAGAGGTAAAATTGTAATCAAGTTGAAAATTAAGAGATTCAAGAGATATTGTCTCTAACAAGAACAATTGCGGATGCAACACCAATCAGGTGCCAAGTCATTCAGATATATAATAAATAACAATTTGAAAGTACCAAACATAGACTACTATGTAAACTAACAACATAAAAATATCAAAATGTATGATGTTAAATAACTTAATAAATATAATACATAATAAGAAAGACAGCCATTGAAAAAGAAGCAAGTAGGCTAAGATAAGATAAGATAAGATAAGAGAAGAGAAGAGAAGAGAAGAGAAGAGAAGAGAAGAGAAGAGAAGAGAAGATATTTCTTCATTAGTCCCGCAGTGGGGAAATTAGTGTACAGCAGCAAAGGGGATAGTGCAAAAAACAAGATGCATCAGCTAACACAGTAGAAAAGAGCTAAACAAAGTGTAACAAAATATTAACCATTTAAATAGAAGGAAGTATAAAAATAGGAGCAGTATATACACTATTGACAATAAACAGACTATTAACAAAATTGCACAATGAATGAATGAAATTCCACCTGAAATATCAGGTTATTGTCAGTTTTTGTGTGTATGTGTAAGTGGTCTACTGGGAGCAGTGCTGGTTGTGGAGTCTGCTCCTTCACACACTTTAGCAGCCTACCACTAAGTGTAATAGAATAGGAATATAAAAAATCACACTTTTTTTTTTTTTTTTTTTACATTATAGAGTATATGTTAGTTAGTAGGCCAAATATAATATTTACAAAAAATACATTTTGTGTAATTTTTATGACATCCCATACTGCTTTGAAAAAAATATAGAATTTAAATAAACAACAAATTAAATTAAATATTTTGATTGATACAGACAGATATATTCAATAACCATATAAATGTCCATGATTCAACCACTCTCACTAATAATGTTGGTAACGCGTCACGCGTCACCATGGTTACAGAGGCAGCGTTCAGTTGGTTGGTAGCCATGGTAGCGCGGTGTATCATGGGAAAAGAAGTTGTTAGCAAACCAGTTCACACAGCTAGCACAACAGCTCGACTTTTCTTCAAATAAACGCACAAAGGTGGGTAACTAAATGGTCACAGTTCTTTCAGAGATAGCAAGAGACACTGCACACATGCACCGTGAAGTTAACTAGAATAATACTGAGCATTAAACGACCGGTAACACGTTAGCTAACATTCAAGCTAACCAACGCTAGCTGCTGTTAGCTTTGAGTGCTAACGTTAGCTCCACTCTGCTAACCATCACAACCAGCTGTTGACATCAGCATGAGTTAGTCAGCGGTATGTTTGTGTGTTATTCGTCACTGAAACAGCTTCATATGTTTCATTTGACATTAGCAAAACTCTGACATGACTTATGGGAAACTCAAAAGGGTGGAAAAAAAACTAAATCCCCAGATTTTATAAAATGGAAAAAGTGTAATTCATGAAGTAAAAGTTATGGAAAAGGGAACTCACAGAATAAGGAATATGGAGGATGTCTAACAGAAGGAAAAATATAACTAGTTACATGGGTTAACACGCATGCACATATACTGTATGCTTGGAGGTGATCTGACGTGAAGGAGGATGCATGTGTGCCCATGTAAATGATATTACTATATATTTGCCCTCCCAGCCCTTTTATTTTCTATTAACTTATTTTTTTTAATGTTTTTTTTTTTAACTCTATTCTTTCTTTTTGTCATTATTATTATTGTTATTTATTTTCTTGGTTTTGTTTCGGTTTTGAATGTTGAGGGTGTTTTCTCTAGTGTACTTGATGGGTTTGTCTGTAAGCTCATCTACTTAAAAGTTGGTTTATAGACTGTTGTAATTACGAACTGTGGGTTGCATATATGAAAACAGCCTTGAAAAAAGGGAAAAAATAAAGTATATAAAAAAAAATCTTATGGAAAACTCATGTATCGACTTTGTGTGTTTTTCAAAGCAGACATCGGCTAGTAATGTCTGGAGGGAGGATGCCGGACTGTTCTGCCTCTGCGTCCAAGGGCTTCAGCTCGACCCCTGTCAAAGCGAACCAGGGGAAAGACCTGCACATATCCAAGGGCTTGGACGACGGCGTCCTATCCGACGACGAAGACACATTCTCTCTGCTTTCTCCCATCTATCATGACAGTTTTGACAGCGATGAAGACCTGGAGCTCAGTCCAGCTCAGCAGACTTCACCCAGGCAGAGGGACACCTCCAGACTCAGCATTTCACCAGACAGGTACTGATGAAGATACTCTCTGAACCGAGTCAAAGACCACAGACTACATGATTCAGACATACAAAATATACGTAGAATAGATAGATAGATAGATAGATAGATAGATAGATAGTAACTTTATTGATCCAGAGGGAAATTCAAGTTTCCAGCATCACTGTTCCAGAGTGCAAAACATGTTAGTAAAAAGGCAGTAATAAAGTTAGTAGTACAAAGTACAAAAAAATACCAGATATGAAAATACAAGGAGATGAAGAAAACTGTTAAAATTGAATATAGTGCAGGGTGACAGCTGTGATACATGACTATTAAAAAAAGTGAATATATTGCAGAAGAGACTGTTAAAAGTGAGTGTAGTGCAGGGTAACTCCAGTAGCTTAGTCTATGAAAGTGCACTGTATGCATAATTATCTGTCCTGCAGACCGTCCTCCTTTGTCCCCCCGTCCCTAGAGAGGTGTTGTACAGTTTGATGGCTCGGGGGACAAAGGATTTCCTGAGTCTGTCTGTGGAGCACTTGTATAATTGTACATTTGTTTTTGTTATAGATGTGAGCTACCAAGAACACCTTCAGTGCAGATGTTTAATGCAGCTGTGGAGCCTGCAGTCTCACCTACTCTCAGTGCATGGGAACTGTGGCTGGTGAACAAAGCCAAAGGAGACCGTTTCAAATTGGAAAAACAAGCAGAGGAGGCAAGTTAATTATAATTTATGTCACTGTATAACTACAGCAGTGGTTACTTTCTTACGTTTCTTTTGCTTTTTGTATGGTTCTATAAGGCTAGTCATAGTTTTTCCACTTAATTCTAAATTAGCCGGAAGTTTGTATTTCTCCAAAACAGTTATAATCTTAGGTCACATAAATGGCTTCAATTTAAAGTGCCTTCTATCAGTACAGAAGTTGGCAAAACAAGCCTGTTCCACTATGGTCCTTTGTCCTGGAATGATCTGCAGGCCAAGCTTAAACTTAAGACCCTTATCTCTTTTAATGATTTTAAATTTAGAATAAAGAAAGTGGTCACTGCTAGCTGCAGTTGCTTCAATTAAATTACAAACACATGACCAACATGCTGCCCTGTTAATGCACTGTATGATGTAATGTATTATGTCGTACAAAATGTTGTCGTATATATATATATATTCTTACTACCAAACATACTTTATTATTGCATGCAATCAGAATCTCACAGTAGAACATTTTATATCTCTTGAATTAGGAGCGATTACGGAAGGAAAAAAAAGAACAACAAGAAAGGAAGCTGGAACAGAAAAAGATCGTCATCGAAGAGAAGATCCAAGAATGGCTAAAAGTGAAAAGAGAACAGGTACGACTGTTACTTTAAACTCAGTGAAACCACACAAAGCACCACAGCAGATTAGCTGTAATTTGTCGGAACTTTGTACACAGTACTGCTACACTAATAATGCTACCCTATCCAATGCTGACAGTCTGTTATTTATTTTCTTCTTACAACCCCAGGATAAGCAAGAGCAACTTCTGAAACTGAGCAAAGAGGAGGAGGAGATGCAGAAGCTGCAGGAGAAACGGAGGGTGACTGAACAGAGAGCTCAACAAAAGTACAAAGACTGGCTACATAAGAAGAACCAAGAAAAAATAGAAATGGAAAAGAAGGAGAAAGTGTGCATCTTTTTTATTTTTCTGCTTTTAATGAAAATATTTTAAAGTTAAATGTTATTATTGACAAGCAGAAACAGAGAGATTCTGATAGAGACTTTTATTTTGACAGGAGGAAGCTGCCCTGAAGGAGGAGCAGGAGAAAGAGCGCCACAAGAGGGCACAGGAGAAGTTTAAGGACTGGCTGGCAAATGCCAATGAAAAAAGCAGAGCAAGTCCCAAATCACCTTGCTACCCAACAAGTAAGGTCATATGGGAATTATTAACTAGGCTTTATCCATTTTTGACACCATATAATTGATAATATCTATAATAGTAGCAATATAACTGTGTTTATGTTGGTTTCAGACTGCACCAAATGTGATTGTAGCTTATTAGTTTTATTTGCCCAGCTGATATACACTATATTTGTTATATATCAATATTGTATTGCTTTGATTACTTCCAGGTCCCTACGACAATTCCTACCCATCACCCAGTTTCTGCAATCCAGTCCCATGGAAGCCGATTCACGTCCCTCCTCCAGAAACGCCACTGAATAAGACAGCTGGCAAGAAATCTCAGAAACAAAGGAAAAACCAACAAAGCCCCAGCACCGCGTTTAGACTGAGAAACTCACAGTTGCTGCAGAGGAGATGACACAGCAGATTGACGTCTCTGACTGATACGGTAGCTTAGTTACGGCTCGAATATGATTTCATCACCACTCATCCACTCCACCACAGATCCTGAACTGAGACTCTGCTGAATCACATAAGTATTTCTGTTCACTATTATGGATGTGGTATTTAAGCTACCATATCTTTATTTTGGTTTGTTATACTATTGTACACTGGAGCGATTTTTGTAATAATGCACAAGCACAAATTAGTTTGTACGTAAGGATGTCTGATTTTTGGGATTTGTACATGATTTTACAAAGATGTTTATAATTTATCCTGATGCTTATGTCAGCTTTCATACCATAATAATATCTAGCATAAATGTTGTCATAGCTAGACATTTAAAAAACTGGGCCCAATCCCAATATCCTCACTCAGACTCACAGACTTTGAGGAGCGTTCCCCCAAAGTCCCACTGTCAAATCGTCAAGTGCATGAGGGCTCTCTCACAGAGATTTTGAGCCCTTTATGAACACTTTCCGTAAGTCTGCATTTCTGCAGACTTTGCCTGAGGGAATTACCCACAATTCTTAGCTTTGTGACATTAAACACAGGGTTACCAGGGGAAGCCCGGAAGCGTTAAAAAAGGGGGAAAAAGAGGACGGCACACAGGTGTTCAGCCTGGCACAATAAATTAACGTACACAAAAACATTTATATTTAGGATTTAAGATGGTACATAAACACATGAAATCAGAGGAATGAAAGCAGTAGACTATCATATCATCATTACACACCTGGTTTATTCATCAACCATTTTTAAAATTTTGACTTTGGCAAAAACAAGTAAATTGAATATTTCACAAGTAGGCTACCTCTCGTCTCGTAAGGCAAGAGCCTGGAAGACGTTCAAATTTGGCTTTAAAAAACGTAAAATAAAAACCCATAATTGCCATCGTCAAGGTAACATGATATGTCACAAACTGCTGTCCCATTCATATTTATACCATTTCAAGCTCTTGTAGCCTCTCACACTCAACCATTTACCAGGTGACATCAGTCAAGTCCCTGAGGGTTCAGGGCTTAAGGCCTTAGGGGGGACATTGGGATTGGACCCTGGAGATTATTTATGTTTTATCCTGTAAATTTAATCAATTTTCTATTTGGATAAAAGGGGCATTATCAAAGTTATTTTTCCCTGTTATTATTGTCTTATTTGTGTCATCACTACATGGTCAACAAAACCACATTTCATTCATTACATTCAATATGGCATCAACCACACACAACCACACAGCAGAAAGAAGGTGGCTGGTGGTCACGGCCAAAGATAGACCCAGCTTGGTAAAGTGCCCCTCACACTCACACATTGTTCTGTGTCCAGCTGTGCCTTGTTCTTCAGTGGGCTGAGATGACGACAGAACAAGTGAGGGGGTGGAGAGAGAAAGAGAGAGACTGATTCAGATTCAGAGCAGTATCCTCATTCTGTGTTAACATCTCACTGTGATATCAATGTATGCAGCCTGAGGTAAAATGATTTTAATTATGTTAGATTATCCTGTCTTTAACTGCATCCTTTCAATGTGTCTGTCGTGTTTTGTCAGTGCTTACGCTATGCTTAACCCCCCCGTCTGTTGTTGAGTGCTGTGGAATGTGTTAGTTGACAGTAGTCAGCCAGGGGGATAACAGTGTAGGGCGTTTTTAAAATGTACAAAAAACATTCTGGGGTCCAAAGGACAGCTGTTAAGACACATGTCAAGTGTTTACTTTCTGTCAGGAGATGTGAAATTTGCAGGAGTGGTTTAAGTGTTTGCTCAGGGATATTTGCACACAGAGCCTTGTAAGCAAAACCTGTCTTCATAAAGATATGCTATTCTGTTCAAAGTCAGCCTCCAGCACTTCGGCTCTCTGTGTACCTCTAACTAAAATGGTAAGTCATAACCAGTTAGTTATAAAACCAGAGAGCTCAGTATGTCTAAATTGATCCCATCTACATGCCTGAGCCAGTACTTTTGTTAATAAGCGATGTTTCAGGTCATTGAGTTTTATTTCTGCCTCTTCCAGGTATTGTGTCCTACTACAGCCTGAATAGAAAACTATCATCCCAAGATGCAGTGGTGCAGGTGGGCCGGCAGTTGGAGGTCACACCTACCAAGACAGGTAGGAGGCGTGTCTATAATATCTCAGACTGAAAGTGAGGGGGGAGCGATGTAGAGGGCAGAGAGAGTGACAGTCTAAAGGGCAGCAGTGCAGAGTAAACGTGTGTTTAAGACTTCAAGAATGTGTCCGATAGACATGGAAACAAGCACAGGATGAAGAAACACAACTTTTGGATGCTGACATTTACTTCCAGGAAAAAGGGAATTTGAATCCTGAGTAGAGTTTGTGAATGAGGTTAAAAATGACAGAAGAGGCAAGCTGTTGGAGTAAAAACTGGATTCAACAGTGAGATTATTCATATATTTAGTGTTTTTTTTATCTGACTGGGACAACTTCACCTGTGGATCACACATATTCAGCTGGAGCCACATGAACTCTTATATACTGCTGGTATAAACCTGATTAGCCCCTTTTTTTCTGACAAGGATGTGACTGCTGTGTCTGTAAATAGTCTGCGTTTTTATTGACACAACTTGGAAGGAACCAGTTCTGTTGCATAGCGGCACAGAGATCTTGGATCTAGTGTTTCAGCCTCAGTGTGTGTGTGTCTGTGTGTGTGTGTGTGTGTTTTTTTTCTGTGTATATATTCCTCCCTTCACCATGCAGTCTGCAGGGCCGGAGATTGAGGACTCTTTCGACTTTCTTTTCAAAATCATCCTGGTTGGGGACTCGGATGTGGGGAAGACCTGCGTGGTCCAGAGGTTCAAGTCCGGCATATTCATTGAGAAACAGCAAAATACCATCGGGGTCGACTTCACTGTTCGCACCCTGGACATCGATGGCAAGAAAGTGAAGGTAGGTGACTTGCACTCTACTCTTTTCATGCTTTCAGAAGTTGAGTTTTGCTCACACACATCCCTGGATCACATCTTATGATGCACAATCATTCCCACATACATTAGGGATCACTTCATTTGATCATGGGTATATTTTGATGTGAGATGTGTCTCTTATCTCAAAGTAAATACTCCCTTGGCTTGTTTCAGTTGATCAGTATTTTTTTCCTCTAAAGAGTGGCTGACTGCTTCCTCCAGATGACATCATCTATGTGTTAGCTTTCTGGGTGTGTTAATTTGTTAACTGCATGGATGTTTTGTTATGCTAATGAGTTTTGGGTTCTGTACACCCAAGCACAATGACTCAGAGTTTACAGCATGTCTGAATAATTTCTGAAGCGTGTTTTTGAAGCAAAAGAACACACATTTAAGTCACATTGGATTGAGTTTTGTGTTATCATTGCAGATGCAGGTGTGGGACACAGCAGGACAGGAGCGTTTCCGCACCATAACTCAGAGCTACTACCGCAGTGCCCACGGGGCCATGGTGGCCTATGATATCACACGCCGCACCACGTTTGAATCTGTCACCCACTGGATCAGGGAGGTGGAGCAGTTTGGGGCGGCTAGCGTGGTCCTGATCCTCATTGGTGAGTAGTAGAGTGAGAATAAATTGGTTTTATATTGGTCAGTAAACCCCAAAACATATTCCTAGACTGTAGGACACAATAGACAAGTGATTCCCAACCTTTTTTGTCTGATAATGTACAACTATTTTGATAATTTATCAACCAAAAACTCCAATCATTCTCTGGTTTCAGCTTTTATATGATTAATAAATTGAATATGTGGGGTGTTGGACTGTTGGTTTGATGGACAATCAGTGGATTAAATGATGTCAATCGACAGAACAATAGACCGTTTTGATAATCAATCGTTTCAAGGGGAACACCACCTAAATTAAGAATTCCAATATGTTATTTCCATGGCCTAGGAAAGTTCAATCAATATTTGTGAACATGAGCTGCTCTCTCTCAAAGCCAGAAACCAGAGAATCAATCTCGTGATGTCATAGAGTATAAAGTCTGGAGCTGCTCCATAGACAATGATTGGCAAACTGATATTGTGGACCCACAAAATGTTTTTTTATTTTTTATACCCAAATGATCTTTATTCTACTGTAGTGTTGTCAGTTGTGAAAAACAAAATGTCCCCAGAACATTTCCCTGGGTGCTCTCAGTGTCATCTAGAACATCTCTCCCCATTTATTGTCTATGGAGCAGCTCCAGACTATGACATCACAAGTTTGAGTTTTAGCGCTCTAGTTTTGGGATATGGGGAGAGAGTTGTTCATGTTTGTTGATATTTTTGGACTGTCTTAGACCATAGGAATAACATGTATGAATTTTTAAAATGGTTGTAATTCCCATCTAAGTAATTTTTCAAGCAAAAATGCTGAACATTATCTGATTGCAGCTTCTTAAATGTGAGGATTTGATACTTTTCTTCGTCATATATGATAGCAAACTTTTGGGGTTTGTACTGTTGGTCGGAGAAAACAAGCAATATCAATACATCACACTGGGATCTGGGTATTTGTGAAAATTTGTGGTAGATTGAGAAATCATTTTCCACAGTTTTCTCTTATTTGATAGACAAAACATTAATAGAGAAAATATCAGATTACAATGATAGAGATTGACAACTTCTTTCACTTCCTGCTCTGTTCAACCTTGCAGGTAATAAGTCAGACCTTCAGGCTCAGAGGCAGGTGTTGTTCGAGGACGCGTGCACTCTGGCGGAAAACAAAGGTGCGCTGGCCGCTCTGGAAACCTCGGCCAAGGAGGCCCAGAACGTGGAGGCGGCCTTCGTCCTCATGGCCCGGGAGCTGCTGGCACGCAACGGCATGACCATCATAGACGAGATTTCTGAAGACTCTCCTCAATTCATGTTGAGTAGCAGCTCCCACCCGGTCCATGGCGCTTCGTCTTCAGATAAAAGGTGTGGCTGCTGAGCGGACTGAAGCAGGGATGATGTGTTGTTTAAGACTTGTTTAGGAGAAACTACATTTCATTGTGCGTTGTGAACGTTTTGTACATATTTTGACATTTAATATTTATACAGTTTGTAGTATCAGTAACACAGGTATAAATGGTGGTTGCTTATCAAACGTTTTTTGTTATATTTTCATCCAAGGATAACTGCTGCTGAATGTTATACAGCATACAGAATGATTTCACTCGACAAGCAACTTTTTGAGTCTTTCGTTCTTTTTAATTGTTCTTTCATTCAGTACGGCTCTTTCAGCACATTACCAAAGTTCCACAGTTTTAAACTACAATTTAAGTCACTTGCAAATCCTTCTTTGTCATATACAAATATATAACACACCAGGACAGTGTGAACATTTCAGTGGTGCTGCAACTTTAGGTACATTTTTCTGCCACAAAAGTCTTCGATGATAAACATTCACATTAACCATTCATAAAATTCTCATTACTTTAACCATTTGACAGAAAAATAGCACCTTTTTCATTTCAGTTGAAACTGTCGTACTTTTCAATTTCACAAAACAATACTAAAATAAAAGTACCGTGCTCTTGATTGAGAACAAATGAGGTACTAAACTGAAACCTGGCAACTTAATCTCATCAGCATTAGTGGTTATGCATTCAGCCCATCTTAACAACAAATCAAGCTGAAATATGATAGCAGTAAAAACAAACAGCAGGACTGGTCTAGTTAAGACCCGCGGGGGGGTTGGGGTGTATATTTTGGAAAGGCAAGATGACCCAGTTAGGTAGACGGTTGTGCAAAGAATCAAATCCATCTTTGTCTCTAGACAATACGCTGTGTCACAGATGAACCAGATGATGTGTCTTTATACAGATCTCATTTCACTTTCTGAATCAATCTGATCCAGTTTAAGGTGTAACTATGTTTGAACTGTCTCTCATCCCTGAACTTACAGATACTAGATAAAAGTCTGAGTGCGGTAAAAAATGCATGTAACTCAACACGTAGACTTTTTAACAATCCATGAAAAAGAGAACTTGAGTCCTTGACATACAGTAAATAGGTAGTAGTAGGACCATTAGAAACTGTCATGTGTGTTCATTAAACGGAAAAAATACGGCAGCAGTCTATGAGACATTACCATGCATGACTGACTTAAAATGGGTGTAACTTTCCATTGAGTGTTAAAACTGCATATTGTTGCTTTTTGCAGCTGATTCTATGGCACTTTGAAGTGAAACAGCTACATCTCCCCTGTGATAATCAGGCCATAGATTAGTTAAAAAAACAGACGCTCATAAAGCTTCTGCTACCAACAGTTAGAGCTGTTTACTGGACGGCTGTGAGTTTGCGAACCACTCAACCTACTCCAAAGGCCAGCCTTCCTGCTGAAACACCAGCTCCACCGCCTCCTTCACGTCCTCCACCACGAAGGACGGCTGCGTGAGGCTGGGGTCAAAGCGGAAGTCCCTGTGGCCGTGGAAGATGCGCTGCTCCGTGACGGTCTGAGCCGGGTCCGCGGGCAGCTCCTGTTGATCTCTGCTGTACACTCCCGTGCACACCAGGATGGAGCTGCAGCCCTCGGGGAGGTCCTCCTCCGCCCCGTACACGCCTGATGCTCCGCCTAGTTCCGCTGATGTCATTTTTGGGCCGTCATCAACAGTTTCTGGCAAGGGATCTACGCCTCCTCCTCCGCTCTTAGCCTGCATCTGGGCCTTGGTGCGGTGAGAAGCCCGCAGGTAGTGGTTGTAGAGGTTGGCGCCGTATATGTCAGCCATGGGGTTATCGCTTTAAAAGGAGATGGAGTCAGTGACACATTAAAAGGAGCTCTTTCTTCAAATTAAAGTTATTGTGTCAGACAAAGGGACAAACAGCACGATTCTTGTGGGTCTAAAGTCAAGAGACGACTGAGTAACTCACCCTATAGCATACAGCGTTTTCACAGGTGTGGTCCAGCCAAGTCTCTCAGCCTGCTGTCTAATCAGCAGCTCGGCGTAGTTATACGTCACCACGCTGGGTTTACCGATCAGAGCCTCGTACTTCAGATCATAGCCAGTGACCTTCTTGTACACGCTCTCTAGGCACACCAGGAACATACCGTGACCAAACCTGTGACACAGGGACATTTAGTATAACATTAACACTTTTAATAATGTTTCAGGGTGTGTATTTTTGACACACACACACACACACACACACACACACACACACACACACACACACACACACACACACACACACACACACACACACACACACACACACACACACACACACACACACTGTACCTGGGATTCTTCGCCTCGGCCATCCACAGCAGGTCCATGTTACAGGCCAAGACCGGGATGTGGGGGTACCGCATCGAACTCCAGGCGCTGTCTGGGTTTCCGTTTGTCAGGAGCACGTCGACGATGAGCTGGAGGTTGGTCTCCCATCTGATTGGCTCGCCAAATAAGATGACAGCTGGAGGAACAAACAGGCGAAGAAGGAAATAACATAAAAGACAGCCATACCTGTGTTCATTACAAATATAAACACTGTGTGTGGAAACATACCGTCTATTGGCGGTAAGCCTTTAGTGGAGGGAATCTGTAAGACATTACACTCAATTGATTAGATGTCTCGCTCATCCGTAACTGAACAAGAACTGGCTTCAATATCGATACTACTTACACTATCTTTGGGCCTTCTGTTGTGATCTACGACATCTAGAAGAGGATATGCCTCCCTGAGCATATCTATTGTAACAACATCCTGAAAGCCCATGCTGAAGGTTGGTGTGTTAAGGTCAAACACAGATTAGTTATGAGCCAATAAAACACATATGAAGGAAACTCTTCTGTCTAACTAAAGAATCACAGATACCACCTACTTGCAATGGGGATTTTTCATTCTATAATTTGTTTCCTTACTATATTTCTTTATAGGTTCAGGTGTCAACCACTAGGTTATTCTGAGATTTGGTGTTGAATTTGAATTAATGACAAACCCCACATGAGAAAAAGGAAAAAAAACTCACACCAATCCTTAAAAAAAAAGAAAGAAACCTGTGAAAGGGCCTCACGGAGACAGTCAGACGTCAAAGGGTTCAAAGATTACGTACTGATAACTACGTGGAACATGAACAAAAATACACTGAATAAACAGAACGTGCACACTTTTGAGGTCAACATCCAGAGGGAGTCCCAGATTTAAGACAGGATACTTGTGTGCGACCTCCTCCACGGGACCCTGTCCCGACACCAGCACGCGCATTTTGTGGAACTGGGTGAACATTCGCAAAGGACTGTGGGACAGCATCACCTGGTCTGGAGACACCTGAGAATTAAAGGTTGATGTCAGAGAAGAAGAAAAAAACACAAGACAAAGCACGCTGAGGACATTTACAAAAAGATACTGAGTGTTCATTCATTTTACCTCCACCTCAAGCAGATGTGACAGAAACTCAGCTTTGGTCTGCCTCATGCAGTTCCCAGCGTTGGTGACGAACACCACAGGCACCTTGTATTTCCCATGGCGGTCCACCAGGCTCTTGAAGCACTGCTTGGCTTCAGGGATCGGCGTCCTGCCCCGAACCAGCACCCCATCAATGTCAAAGAGGAGCCCGAAGGAGCTGGAGCCCTGAGGAGGGAGCTGGGAGCCAGAGAGTGGTGGCATGTGCAGTGTGAAAACATTGGGTTGTTCATTAACTTGCTGTGATACTACATGCTGAGTTCTCGTCATAATCTCGTCACTTCACACACACAGGGAACTGCGTGAGACTTTGTCCTCAGAGTATATAAATTACACACCACCACAGTTTTATTGGAGCAGAGAACTCATTGATGATGATAGTAATATCTGGTGTGAAAAGCGCATGTCGTTTTCTTAAAGGTCCCATATTATAAAAAACTGAGATTTTCATGTTTTTTTATTTTGAAGCAGGCTTAAGTCCTATCTAAAT
>CAKAOI010044963.1:113450-129859 GCA_916701655.1 Sebastiscus albofasciatus | reverse complement strand
TGAGTGTTCATTCATTTTACCTCCACCTCAAGCAGATGTGACAGAAACTCAGCTTTGGTCTGCCTCATGCAGTTCCCAGCGTTGGTGACGAACACCACAGGCACCTTGTATTTCCCATGGCGGTCCACCAGGCTCTTGAAGCACTGCTTGGCTTCAGGGATCGGCGTCCTGCCCCGAACCAGCACCCCATCAATGTCAAAGAGGAGCCCGAAGGAGCTGGAGCCCTGAGGAGGGAGCTGGGAGCCAGAGAGTGGTGGCATGTGCAGTGTGAAAACATTGGGTTGTTCATTAACTTGCTGTGATACTACATGCTGAGTTCTCGTCATAATCTCGTCACTTCACACACACAGGGAACTGCGTGAGACTTTGTCCTCAGAGTATATAAATTACACACCACCACAGTTTTATTGGAGCAGAGAACTCATTGATGATGATAGTAATATCTGGTGTTGTAAATGTGAGATGTGCTAAACACCACAGTAATCATCATCAGTGTGTGTGCTGTGATTAGCTTCAGCATGGTGTTCAATGTGTTTCTTTCCATTTTAACATTGCAACTGGCAACAAATAAGCACAACAGGTGAAAAGCGCATGTCGTTTTCTTAAAGGTCCCATATTATAAAAAACTGAGATTTTCATGTTTTTTTATTTTGAAGCAGGCTTAAGTCCTATCTAAATACTGTGAAAGTATCGAAACACTCAATCCACAGGGAAATACACACAGCCCGTATTCAGAAACTCTACATTTGAAACGAGCTGTCAGGATTTCTGCCCATTCGTGATGTCATAAATATACAATATTTAGACCCTTTACACAATTTGAAATGTAAACATAGTAAATGTGTCCCAGTTTATTTCCTGTTGCAGTGTATGTACACAGGAAGTACACATGGACCCAAGCTGTTGCCTAGCAATGCAATTCTGTTGCAAATCCGTCAAACGGAGCGTTTCAGGCAGAGGGTAAATACAGGCATATTCAGGCGGACAGTATGAGGAAAATAAAGTGTTTTTTTAACATTACAGCATGTAAACATGAGCACGATATGGGACCTTTAACTTTGTCTTCATTCACCTCTATCTTAATGTAAATAAAGTTTGCATGTACTTACATGACTGTAATTTCGTGAGGTCGAAAGCGAGATGTTGACTTGTTTTGCTGATCCCTCACAGCTGGATTTCAGCAGCTGCCAGGCGGTTTTCAGAGACCTTATTCTCTGCATGTCTGCGGGCACTTTGTGAGTAAAAGCCGGGCGGGTAAACAAGAGACAGTAAAAGCTCAGAGCTGAGCTACTTCTAGCTGAGTTAACGGTAACCGGCTACCTGCGACTGTAGAAATGGGTCATGGTACCAGTGAGAGTGAAATGGGCTCTGCGTTATCTCCTCATGGCTGGTAGATTAATTAGAGTAGCTGCTGCCATTACTCAGTAACGCAACACACCGACCGACAGTCTGCAGCCTCTGGTGGATGCGCATGCGCAGAGCCGGTTCTCTACCGGAAACACTATAGATTTGTTTATGATGGGAGTTTATGTAGAAATGAAACCTATAATATATAATAAATATATCTAACCTCTCTTAACTGAAACTTACATTTTCATTTTCAACATTATAAACACAATTTAGACTTTCTGCAAGATGTCATAATACGGTATATTTTCAGTGTAAAGTAACTAGGTGATATTAATAAATAATACAACAACAATGACAATAATTGTATTAGTTAATACATAATAAAAACAATAATAAAATTGATAGTAAAAAAGAAAATATATAGTTCATATATACAATAAACTCTTTTTATAAAAACAAATGTTACTACATTTGTGAATATACTTAATTGAATCTGCCTTCATTTCATTTCATTTTTTAATGAATTCATTTATTTACTAATTTTCTCTTTCATTGCCTTTGTCCTTTCTGTTTTATATTTCAAAGCCGGTTATCTACCGGAAACACTGTAGGTTTGTTTATGATGGGAGTTTATGTAGAAATGAAACCTACTCACTCTCTTAACTGAAACTTAAATTTTAATTTTCAACGTTATAAACACAATTTAGACTTTCTGTAAGATGTATGGCATTGACGTATGTATATATTTATATTAATATTAATATTTTGAATATCTTTTAATCATGACTTTTTATATTGCTTCCTGTATTGTAATGTATGGAATATATTATTGTGGTTGTTTTTTTTCTTTTTTTCTTATCTGGCCCTTGAGTCTGCAATAAAGATTGAATTGAATGTCATAATACAGTATATTTTCAGTGTAAAGTAATGAGGTGATATTAATAAATAATAATATAACAACAATAAAATAAAAATAATTTATTAGTTAATACATAATAAAAACAATAATACAATTGTTGATAAAAAGAAAATATATAGTTGATAAATACAATAAACTCTTTTTGTTTTTATAAAAACAAATGTTACTACATTTGTGAACAAGAACAAAGAGGGTCAGGTCTGGGTAACAATAATCATAATACATTAATAACTGCAGTATAATAATATAATATAATAATACAATATATTTATAACCCTAACCCTAATATATATAATATAATATAAATAATTATCCCTTACCATCTTATATTTGCCTGTGTTATTAATGTTTTCATGACACAGTACAGTAGCCCAGCCGGCCGCTGGAGGGCACAACAACTGAAAATAACAACAACAATTTACCACGAAGAAGAAGAAGAGGCTGGACTTCCGGGTTTCAAAAGCTGGATAGCAACGATCACATCAACAACAAGCTGCTCTGACACCAGAGAGTTGAGTGTTTAAAGACTCTGGGTATGTAAAATCTATTAATATGTTAGCTAGAAAACGCTAGAGATACATTTACTTTAGTCATGTTGTTGTATTTATTCATGTGCTTCCTTTATTTTCGCTGAATCTGAAGTTACATACTGTAAATATATCTCATGAAAGACAGACAGTCTGTTGGAGCATATCTGCTTTGCAACGATAATGGACTTTGTCAATTTGTTTTACTCATGAAGTACAACTTCATTCTGCTACAACTGAGTTGTCTTTTAGCTGTACATGTGTCAGAGTTAAATTGTGTTATACTTATAAGAATAGTAGACTTATTACTTAATAGTAGAAACCCATGGCAACTGAAATACACAGTGGACACTTTCCTTATAGATATCAATCAATCAATCAATCAATCAATCAATCAATCAATCAATCAATCAAGCTTTATGTATATAGAACCTTTCAAACAAGTCAAATGCAATTCAAAGTGCTGTACAGACGATTGACAAAAATGTAGAATGTTAAAGATGGATTTAGAGACTAATGCACACCAAAACAACCAATATAAAAGTTCATTGAATAAGAGAGCAATAAAAGATGGGTATTTAAGATAATAAAAGATAAATAAAATACAAGGAAAATAAAAATAACAATATAAATAAATAAATACAAAATTATGGAACTACACAAAATAAGCAGATTGTATTAAAATAATTATAAATAAAATAGAATAAAAGAGATAATGATCAACAATATAATGTTTATTAAACAAAATATAGTAAAAATAAACACTATAATGATGATGATAAATAAAATAGGTATAAATAATAAAACCATAAAATTATAAAACACTACATAAAAGCCAGACTAAATAGATGGGTTTTTAGTTTCCGTTTAAAAATATCAATATTTATTTTATATATATATATATATATATATATATTATATTATATATATTTTAGATAGATAGATATATAGATAGATTATTGATCCCGAGGGAAATTCAAGACAGTGTGTATCACATTTTCCTTTTACATTTTACTAACTTTCTGTTACCTCGGATATCCTAACCCATAACCCAACACCTCTTGAGTATTGGCATGTTTGACAACAGTCTTGGACAGAGGTTTTGCTGTAAATATCTCAGTATTTAGTTAATAATGATTTCTCACAGGTGCTCCCCAAGCTGACATCTCTGTATTTACATGTATATTCCATCTCTTACTCAATTTGCAAAGCTTTATCTGCTGGCCTCTCGTTACAGAGTTGGCCGTGGAAAATCTGTGATTGTTAGACTTGCAACAACAAAACATTTTGCAGAATTGCTGACCGACACTATTTTTATCCACTTTTGTTTTTCAGTGTTGTGGGCTGGGATGGGATCTCCAACAAAAGATGCTACACCACACAGGTAAGACCACATAGTCGACAGGAGAAGAGACATTCTTGTGGTCTCTCTGCAGGAGAAATGTTCCTGTAGCACTGAGAGTGTCCATTGTGAGAAAGATGCTAAAGCTTTTAACTAATCTCCCTGAATGATGCTTAGACTTATTTTCTTAGTCTGGTCCCCCACTGTTAAAGTCCTAAGTCTTATCCCACATGGATTTAGTCTCGCTCCTTAAGTGGGTTTAAATGCCTGGGTAATCATTCATTTAAATTTCTTGCTGTTTCTAAAATTCGCTGCAGAAATGGACTGATCATGCACAGAATATAATGTTATATGTTAAAAGATACCACAGGCCTTATAGTTGAGTCTTAGTAAAGTCTTTTCTTTTCTTTCTTTTTTTACCACAGAGCCAACATGCGTACCCCTGGTCGAGAACCGGACTCCCCACTTCCCCCCATCAATGAGCGGCTGGCGTACCTGCGCCCCTCCAGGGAGCTACTGGAGTTCTACAGACAGAAGATCGCCCAGTTTGACGGAGAACATGAGGAGCTGCTGCAGATGCTGGAGAAGTACAAAAGCATCACAGAGGACCAGGTGAGACAAAGCTAGGAGTCGTATGTGATTGCTTTGTATGTGATGCTGCTTTTCAGGTATGACGGAGTATATTCACCTTTTTTTTTTAACTGATCTTCTCTCCGTCCTGGATATATTATACCTCAGCATAAACTACACTGGGAGGTACGACAGCGCGAGGGAGAGATTGCGGAGCTGCAAAACGCTCTGAGTGACATGCAGGTCTACCTTTTCCAAGAGAGAGAACAGTCTCTTCGGCTGTATGCAGAAAATGACCGACTAAAGATCAGGTGGGTGCACGGTTGATAATGAATCCAGCAGATATTTTAACATGTGATAGCAGGAAAAGCACAGGTGTTATTAATATCATTAATAATTAGGGCTGCTTTCCATTTAGGTGTTCCAGCTCCATGATCCTGCTATTATGCATGTTTGATCACTGACAGGGCTTACTGGGACACTTAAATGTAACATTAATAGTTAGTAGTTATTAGTTCCACCCTGAATATTTCTGTAATTTTGCAACCATAGTAGTTATACCTGTGCTTTTCCTGATATGACAAGTCAAAATGCCTGTTATGTAAAAAAAGGCCTATTAGATGTTAATAGGTTACTGGGCTATATGATTGGCTGCCATTGGACATACTGCTGCATATTATTTCTGATGATTTAAAGCCCTTACAGACTGTGTAGGCATGTACAAACTAAGGGAAAAAAACAGTGTGGGTGTGCAGGGCCTTTAATATCTGTCTCACTCTTCAGTATTGTATTACCATTATTCTTTTTTTCTTTACACTTCTGTACATACAAGCTATCTAACCTAATTCAATGTTGTACAGAGAGTTGGAGGACAGGAAGAAAATCCAGCACCTTCTTGCCCTGGTGGGTCCCGATGTAGAAGAGATCACATACTTCCATCGGGAACCTCCTCACAAGGTACACTTATTAATTTCATCATAGACCTTTCTCACAGCAGACGTCTTGACCTGTCAAACACAGGTGCCTTAATAAATACTGCATTGGCTGGCACGCCTAAATGGAACAGAGCCATTGTTGATTATTTCCACCTGTATTTTTCCAAAATATCTGCAGTGAAAAAGTTTGACTAACCATAACATAATTACAATGTCATTTCCTACATTTTCAAACATAATTTTCAGTGAGGGTCATTACTCAATTTTGTTCCACTTACATGTATAAGCAAACTGACGAAGGAATGCTCATCGCTTGTTATTTCTAACAATAACTTGTGCTGTAAGAGGGCATGTAAATTGGCATGTTAAATCTCTATTTACATAAATTGCGATTTTATGTTTTCTGACTTGCTGCTTACTTGACCACATGACTTAGCTATAGCTCTAACAGCGGCTCAAGAAGTCTCCAAACTTTTGCCTGCATATTTGGATGACACAGTGACATATAAATACTGGGGTGACAAAAAAAAAACGTCTATTCCACTGTGATTAAGTCTGTGACCGCAAAAAAAGGCAAAGAAGAAAAATCTATGTTTTGAAGACAGCTATATGTGATGTGATGACCGTATTTCAGGTCACTGTCAGACAGAAAAATGCTGAATCCTGTTCGGAAGAAAGTCTCAATCTCAGGCCTACAAAGTTAAGACCTGCTGCGACCAGGAAAGGTTTGCAAATGTCTTTTCTACATTTAATTTTATTTAAATTGTGTCAAATGACGTGATGTGAATATGATTATTTGTTGTTTGTTGTGTTCTTTAATCAAGATATCAACACTGTTAATGTGTTTAAGCAAACCTGAATAATGACAGTATCTGATCTGGTAATGTTTTCTGTTTTAGTGAAACTCAAGCACAGTAAGCTTAATTGCTCCAGACAGACTGCCATTCTGATTTTATGTCTGTTTAAGTAGAGAGCAGCAGGAAAACAAAATCAGCAGACGGGGTAAATGGAGAGAGCCTGGAACAATACAAGAACGACAAGCAGACGTTGTTACTACAGGTAGGTCTAGGTGTCCACTTTTTGAATGCATATGTCTAACAAGGGACTGAATTTGTTTTCCCCCTTCTCCTGACTCCATGGCTTTGCTAATGAGTGTACCAACCGTAGACTGTATATATACAGTATATTGGAGCCAGAGTCTGCGCAGTAGGTATCAAGGTCCCGCCCACAAATCCGCCCGAGCCAATCACAAGCCCAGCATTGCTGCAGCTTGTTAACATGAGCCACCTAACTGCTACATTAGACCACGGTAGCTGTTTAGTTTGAAAGACACAACAACTAACCATAATATCTCTATAACTACATTCAGAATCAAATTGACACATGTTCTATTATACAGACTTTACAATCCCTGAGCCTCCGGCTCCGCAACTGCTCCACTCAGAGCAGCTGTCAATCACAGCTGTCAATCATGATGTCTCACCCCCTTTTTATAGCAAATTACTAATTAAAACCAAACTTATCAGAAAAATGTACACTTGAACATTCATCAGTGTGATAAGAACTACCAAAAATGACAGACACCATCTTTGGGAAAATTTTATGTAATGTGTACTTTGACTTTATAGTTTGGCTCATGTCCCATCCTCTAACATGGAGGGGGTGGGATTTATGACTTATACTGCAGCCAGCCACCAGGGGGCAATCGAGATGTTTTGGCTTCACTTTTGGGGAGCTGTCATGTCGTCCATCTTTATATACAGTCTATGACCAAGCTATTATTTTTTTGGCTCATGTTTGAAGGTGGAGGCTCTGCAGGCTCAGATGGAGGAACAGACCCGTCTGGTTAAAGAGCAGGTAGAGTCTCTGCTGGAGGATCGAAGGATTCAAACAGAAGAGGCACAGGCTGAACGGCAGAGAGATCAGGAGCGAGTCACAGTTCTGACTGACAAGTGGGTCTGCATTCTTAGTCGTTCACAACTACTGTACTACAGCTGACTGTATTTTTCAACCCTTTTTCACGTTGTGAAAGGTGGATCGTGACTTGTTTTTCTTCTTTCTGGAATCATACTCATCACTTGAAATGTTAATAAGTACAGTCTTCAGCCTCATCTCAATGTATAACTCGCCCTTTCTCTCACATTTGATACCTCAGGCTCCAGCGAACCCAGAACCTGTTGTATGAGAGCACCAGAGATTTCTTACAGCTAAAGTTTGCCACACGGGCTCATGAGAAGGGCTGGATGGTGGAGAAAGACCGGCTGCTGAAGGAGCTGGACTCTTGCCACAACCGTCTGAGGAAGACTGGCCAAACGTGGCAGCCCAGCAGCAGCACAGCCCTGCTCCACACCCGGCCTCAGCCAGAGTCACAGCAGACACACAAGGAGGAGCTAAAAGTAATATAATTTATATATATATATTTTTTTTTTTATCCCAAAAGAAGAACTAAAAACTTAAAAGAAATCGTTCCTGCTAAATTATCCCTTTTGTAAACAAGCTCTTATTGCTTTGAGGTGTTTGTTGGAGTTTTTAATGTACCTTTTTTTTAAATGAATCATCATCAGGCAATGCAGGAGGATATGAAGCAAGCCCACCGTCTGGCAGAGATGTACAGAGAGCAGTGCATTACGCTGGAGACAGATCTGTCCCAAATCAGAGAGGAAGGGGATGTGGGCAGGGAATTATTTAAGGTACTATGGTTGGACTATACTCATGCATATATACCTCTGGTTGATTGTTCATATTTTATGGCGATCCCCAAGTTTCTTGTTACTAATGTTTTTCATCGTACCAAATCCGTTTGTGTGCAGGACCGTTCAGACAAAATGGCCAAGCGTCTCCAGCTGATGACTCAGCGATACGAGGCGCTGGAGAAGAGGAGGGCCATGGAGGTGGAGGGCTTCAAGACGGACCTGAAGCACCTCAGACAGAAATTCAAAGATGTCGAAAAACAACTCCTCAAGGTAAAAAGACTTTCTGAATAGTCTACTAATGTCTTGATTTTTGTTTGTCTTGATCAGGAGAATATATGATATTGTGATTTCAACACAACAAGCATGTTTTGAGCTCTTTCAAAGAAAATATGTGATGTGAACAGATCATAAATTATTACCTTTTATTAAAGAAAACAAAATTAGAAATAGTTTCACAATTGTCGCCTCCAGCCTTGCATACCGTTGTTATCATAGTTAACATTTAAACTGTTTAACCTGGTGTATATGTATCCACTGTTTCAGGCTACTCTGAATATTGGACCCAACCAGGACTTAGCCATTCTGCATGAGGTACGCCAGACCAACAGCAGGACAAAGAAGGTTCAGGGTGAGCTGCTGGCGCTGAAGGCTAAGATCTATGGACTGGAAAACGAGCTGAGGTTTAGCTGAGGACTGGACTGTCTCCTGTCTGCCTATAGAGGACAACCTATATGAGATTTATCCCATATTTTGTGCTACTGTGCTTATTACTGAAACTTAGAGTGGTTGTTATTTCTATTTTGTACTTTTGGACTAATAAATATGTTTTGCTACAATGATTTTAAATGAACGAACACCCACAGTTATTTACAGAATGAATTCTGCAAACAGGCTTCTTCACAGCAGACGTCTTGAATTGTCATAGCAGGAAAAGCACAGGTGTGATCTGTTCTGTTCAAGTGATACCAAATCCTCCGCCATTGTCTTTTCTGTCAACTCTCTCTTATCCCGTGTGTGATTTCACTTCACTTTCAGTGTATAGTGTCTGTCGTCCGACTATGTGTTGATAACACAGCGCTGATATGTGAAAATGAACTAAATGGGTTTTATTTCTATAAAAATAAGCAAAATGACAGTGGGGGCGGTGGGCAAGTTATGTAATCGGTGTATGCCTGAACACTGTGTAATACTGTGTAACACTGTGTAACACCGGTTACACCGACTACCGCAGCAAGCCTAGTCTGAAGACTACAAATTTGAAAAGGTTTGAAATTTTGAACATTTTTTAGTTAACCAAATATACAAAACATACAGAACACAAACTCACATAAACATGGCTATCCCTATCCCACCCACATACAAACTGAAAAAGAACCATACTCAAAAGGAGTAGGCTGGTTAACTATCAATTAAATTAAAAAGGAGATAGAAAAAACAAATTAAATACACAGATAAAGAAATCATAAATAACGAGATGCCGTGTTCTGACTTATTCAGATGACTAATGATGTATCAAGTCTGATAATTTTGTTATATCAAATCCGATATAGGTGTTGGTAAAGAGTATAATTTATAATTTAAGAGGAAAACTGAATTTTAAAAAGCATTGTGTTTGTACAACAAAGAAGAGTATGTGTATTTCAGTCTGTGGTGTGGATTTGTGTAATGTAGGTTGAAGCAGAGCACAAATATAAATCAATTTAAAAAGCTATACAAAAAAAGATATTTTTGGGAGGTATATGGTTGAGGAAGAGTTGTGATAAGGGTAGGTTTATATCTACTTTTTTAACTCCGGATGGATTTGTGGGTTGTAAATAAACTTGGGATGCTGTTCATATATTTAATTTGGGATGTAAATACATCTGGGATAGTTTATATATTATATTATATTATCATTCTGTCATTCTATGATATATGAGTTATTAGAGGAGAAGTGAGAAAGGGGTATAGGGAAATATAAGTTTTACTTCTACCTACTCCTTTTTGGACACTATTACTCTTGTTTTGTTTGTTATTATTTTGTATCTGTTTTTATTTATTTTTATGTTCGAAATAATGTCTTTCATTCAATCATTCATTCCCTAATCAGCAAATTTGCGGATCCAATGGGAAGGTAAATCCTGTAAGTCTTGTCATAATGTCAGAGAAGTCCTGCAAAAAAAGATATTAAGTTCTGTACATGACCAGGTGCAATAATGCAAAAATGAGCCCTCCTCCTCTGTACCACATCTAAAACACATATTTGATATCTCAGGTCTATATTTATGCAATCTCTGTGGTGTGAAATACAGTTGGTGAAGAAAGTTTACTCTGAAAATCTTAACCGGAAGCTATAATTGTACTAGGACTAGCTTGACGTGCTGACGTCAGTCTAGTCAACCTGAGATCTCACGTCGGTGCGTCTGCTACTATTCTATCTCTCAGCGATGGAGCGAAAAGTTGCCCGGGAATTCAGGCACAAGGTAAGAAACAAACATTGTTTTCTTCGGATATTGATTTGAATTTCTATTAAATAGCCTTTAAAAGCTTTTTTTTTTTATCCCTACCTGGTTGTGTCACCTACCTGTCTCAGGTGTCTCTTTCAGTGACATAACAGTTAACAGTTAGTTAGGCCTCATGATAAAGAAACAGTTAGCTAAAATCACTTAAAATGTCATTTAAGAGTAAATCAAAAAGCAAGTTTATATAAGTTTAACACAAATTAGAAGTTGTATGGCAGTTGTAGGCTAACTTCAGGGTTAAAGTATAATGTAATCTATCATAACTAGTGTAGCCTATATATCTTGTCCTAATTGTTTATTATCACTATTATGTAGTCATATTATTTCTTTATATTAATCTTGTCTCTAGGTGGAGGCTTCAGATAAGCCCAGTGGGTTTTTTGCCTCTTCCTGCACTGTATATTATTTATTTATGTTTTTGTTATATTGTATAGTCTTGAATTGATTGTGCAAAACAAATAAGCCTATCACTAACTATAGCTAAAACTGTAATAGATGAGTTTTCATTCAACTGAAATAACTTATTTTCTTGGATTGTCTAGGATGAAATTAATTTCATAGTGTTTTTGGTCTTAAAGTTCCCACAACTGTTCTGTTAGATGGTGTTTTATGAGCATAATTTGGACTATGTATAAAGTCTGTTCTAATAGAGGACATCCTTTCTGTATCTGTTCCATGACTGCTCTGGCTCAGGTAAACAACATACAGCTGAGGTCCAGGGTTAAATAATTTGGTATGTAGCTTCATAAATTAAGCACAACTTATACTATGTTTGTGGTTGGTGTTGGCACATAACAGCCTGAATAGGTAACTATGAGTAAAACAATAAGAGTGGAGGGGAACATGATATGTTCAGGGTGTTTCAGCCCACGGAGCATGTAGGGATCATCACACAGCCATCTGTGCTGCATGGAGACAGGCAGGCAGGCAGTGTCACATATTGCTGGCTCCTCTCAAAGGGCATCTTAGCATAAGATAATGTAGACCGTGTCAGAGATGAGCAGCTGAGCGGAAGAGATGAGACAATTTACGGGTTTAATTAGAGGCTGAGGGGCCAACAGGGCACAATCAGGCTTTGTTTCTTTTTGGGACATTATCATAGTCACTGTATCTCTGTATGGTTTGAGTGTGTGCGTAGTTTCACTGTACCTTCACAGAAGAATTGCATTATTATCTGTTTTGTCAATTTATATCAGGTGTTTTTTGTTCTATGGGGGTTTATTGTATGTGCTGCAATCTATGTACAAAGTTATATATTTTGTTCTGTGAAAACAATCTGAACCTCTAAACTAAACCGTGCACTTTTAAAATGGCTATCTGACTGACCAATGATCTCTTACCTTATTGGTTTATGGTGCCAAAGTCTGCATGCAGTTCAGGCTGCGGGAGTGGCTGACTATGCCTCACTAGAGACATTTATAACAGTCATAAAGACTACGTCACACACACACACACCCCCACAGCGACCTCACAGCAGAGTCCATGTAGTGCAGTCTTACATTTATGATAACTATAGTGAGTCATAGACAATCTACCAATGCGTTAATCCCTACATAATATGGTACAGAAGTGTCTGAATGTGCATGTTAATATGAGTTTTTGCTCTCTATAAGACTTGAGTATCCACTGCTTTAGAAGAGGTGTGTGTGTGTGTCAATGTTGGGTGTGAATGTTCACCTCTGTATTGTGTCTGAGACGTAAGATGACACTGCTGACCTTCCTACTGCAGCCTCTCCTCAGCTGTACTGCCATTATTCCCTCCCGGTGGTGTGATGGTTAGGGTAGGGTTGTCCATTATACCTGCTTTAGTCCAAGGAGCCTCATCATCCACAAAGCCTACTTTGAACTACCACTCTGATCAAAAAAAAAAAAGCAACTCAGGTTGGATTTGAAGCGTGCAGCTTTTAGTTTGGGACAGATTTAGTCAGACGAAGAGTGAAATGTGTTATATCAGTGATTGGCCGAAGCGTTTCCTCAAAACCATTCTGCTGCAGCTGAGCCGCCATCAGGTTTGTATGACTCCTAAACACACACACGGGCACACACTGATGGCTCACCCCCCTGTGGTGTTGACAGGACCACAGGAGAGAGGTACAGTGTGTGCTCGTTGCCTGACATCTCCTCTGATTCAGCGGTGAGACGAAGGATGACACCAGATGTTTGTCCTTTCTTGCAGGTGGAGTTGCTGATTGAAAATGAAGCAGAGAAGGATTACCTGTATGATGTCCTCCGCATGTATCACCAGTGAGTACCATCTGTCACTGCTCACTGTGGTTTTAGTGTGCGTTTGTCTGTGAGAAAGTTGCATTTTTTGTTTTGTCTCTGTCATGCACACATCTGCATATTCACACCTCTATGTTCTTATATGAATAACATGTTGATGGTTATTGAATAGATTGTGTCCTTAAATAACTACACTTTGAACCAGAACTGATAAAGTGCTATTAGTCAAGCCTATGTGTTTCAATATATGGTATTTAGCATATAGAAATATAAAAGACAGTAGATAAACGGCTACTTTTGCTCTCATTTGCTGCAATGTCTTCTTGTTCCATGTTAGCTGCAGGTGAAATGATGCCTTTTAACTTCTACTAACACCTTACCAACTTTTTAAATGTTCATGATTAGTTTTCAAAAGCTCTTTATCTTTTCACACCCATTTCTGATTCACACAGACCTCCAGTTGAAACTGTGTGCTCCGTCAGGGTTTCTGATAACAGACTGGTCTCAGAGGGTCTAGGTCGGGGGGGCTGCAAGTCTAGGTTTCAATTAATCTTTGTACAAAGCCAGAGCTCTGTGGTTCCACCGGTTAAGCCTCTGATCAGTTTCCACTGTGCTCCGACAAGCCTGGCCAGTTATCCACAAAAGCTCTTTTTATGTCCATCCTCCAAACAGGGCTGAAAGACACTTGTTAATAATTTAAAGAGGAGGCCAGGTGGACAGATTTTACACAGTAGCTTTTAATTTGCTGCTTTAATTGCTGTTCTAGTTGCCTTTTGACTTCCTTATGAATTGTGAAAGAAAGATGATTGGTTTGTTTTTTTCCATCAGCATTTAGATATTATAGTTATATACTTTACTGTAGTTTAGAATTGAATATTAAAGGGGAACTCCAGCAATTTGACACATCAAAGTCTGTTTACAGGTCTTGGGGAGGACTACTGTATATGTGAAAAAAAGTTGTATAAAGCCTTTTGTGGCTCCACAGGAAGCTGTGGGAAGTCTGATAAATTGCCTCAACAAATGATGTTACTTGAGTCAGCATTGGTTGGGTCTGAAGTAAAGATGTCACGGTGAGGACATTTTCCCACCGGTTAATAAACTTGTGACAATACTGGTGTTACCGATTACACCGGACATTTTACAAGAAAAGATGATGCTCAACATCTATAGAGTGCTTACTTTGATCTTCTGGTCGAGGTTTCCCTGCGGGGTCGCAGGTTTCCAACCGGCGCTGCTGCGACCTACACACTGGCTGTGGCCGCTCCCTCCTCCTCACGACGATTGCCTCATTAACGTTTTGGTTCCCTTATAGCATTGGGTATTAAATACGAAATGTTTCCAATTAAGTGCATTTGCTTTTCGCTTTGACACCAAATCCTCCGCCATAGTCTTGTCTGTCAACTCTCTCTTATCCCGTGTATGATTTCACTTCACTTTCAATTTGTAGAAAAAGTAAAACATTTGGGGGTGTGGAGTTAGAAAGAAGTTACCAGACCTCAGGAGCGGTTGAGTTGTATTGTGGGTAATGTAGGCACCAGGTTTTGACAAGGAAGAAGAATGTGTGGGATAAAAAGACAATATCTCTGGTTCTGTTGCATCAATTTTGACACACACAAAAAAAATGCCCATCATAAGTCCAACAATGTTATAGGAGTGCAATGCTTAATCAGTGGAGTACTCTGATAAGATCTTCTGATGGTCATTATTATTACTTGTACTTTAGACTACAGTTAATATCACATTCAGTATCTCTAAATCTGACCAGTCGGTATCATAAAGCCTGGCTATGTGCACACTAAAAACAATACAAGTTTTGACTTTTTCCTCCAGAATTACATTCTCGTCAGGGTAGAAAAGCCTTTTAAACAGCACCTTTGGGAACCTAAAACTCTATAGTGTTGTGCTCTTGTGTTGGGGATTAGAATTAATTTACAGAAAAACATTATCAGATAGTAATAAACAAATGAATAAAACGAGCAAAGAAAATTTCCAGTGTTGTTACATCGGATTTCACCATATTGTCAGGTTTTTGTCCACCCATTGTTCAATTCATTCTCAATTCTGTTTTAATGTAGCAGATGTACATCATACTGGCATTTATTGGCAGATACCAAAACATTTCCATTTCCTTATTCTTGTTTTAGTAAACTGCAGTACAAACTGTATTTCTACTACAAACCCTATATCTTGTACTTTGTAGAGAGTCACTTGGACTTGACCAGGGGACCTTATATTATATAGTATCTTCCCATAAGGTAAAGTCATTGTATATAAAAAAACAAAACATACAAAACATTACAACATAGTTGTGCTCCTCTCCTCTTTCAGGTCGATGGATTTGACAGTGTTGGTGGGGGACCTGAAGCTGGTCATCAATGAACCGAAGCGCTTGCCCTTGTTTGATGCCATCCGACCTCTCATCCCACTCAAACACCAAGTGGAGTACGACCTGCTCACCCCAAAGAGGTCACGGTGAGTACAGCATAGACTCATGTCCTGGTACTGGTGTATATCTGGTCTGTATCACATACGTATGTACCTACCTAATGTAAACACCCTACAAAGATGATTTTATACCATAATATCCCTGAGCATTCCCACGCTCTCTGTAGTCTCCTGGTTTCCATACTGAAACCATCCTCCTTCTCCCTTTCTAAATGTTACCTGGCTCATACATCCTGTTATATATCTTCCTCTCTCTCTCTCCTGATTGCGCAGGAAGCTGAAAGAGGTGCGTTTGGATCGGACACACCGTGATGGACTGGGTCTGAGTGTCCGAGGAGGGCTGGAGTTTGGCAGCGGTCTCTATATATCACAGATTGTCAAAGACGGTCAGGCCGGGAATGTCGGCCTTCAGGTATATTTGTATGATTTAACTGTGATGTTTACGTTGTTGTTTTTTTTTCATTTCCTTTTATATTGCTGTGTATGTTTATACTCCTAAAACACTAAATGCTGATTTGTATTATTTTTAATTTTTTTAAATTTAACCTCTATTTAGTTAAAGTACACAATAAAGAGCCATTCATATGTAGAATAATTATTTGCCATGATGGTAGCAGTAGTTCTTTTAATCATATTAGTTTTGTTTGAAGTATACCAACACTATTTTTTATTCAGTTACATGGTATAAATGTGCATACATATATATTGTATTTCATTAGTGTGTTTTTGTATATAACATGCCATACCAACCAGTATATTTATCAATGTGAAGGCCCAATGTTGTGTCTGTGGAATGGGTCAAATTAATTTTCTATGGCCATGTGTCTTATATGTCAGTCATAATGCAATAATCCACTAGGTGGGGTAAAGCACCATGTTTTTAAACTCTCACAGAGCTTGCATG
>CAKAOI010044963.1:92591-113430 GCA_916701655.1 Sebastiscus albofasciatus | reverse complement strand
TGGTACTGGTGTATATCTGGTCTGTATCACATACGTATGTACCTACCTAATGTAAACACCCTACAAAGATGATTTTATACCATAATATCCCTGAGCATCCCCACCACGCTCTCTGTAGTCTCCTGGTTTCCATACTGAAACCATCCTCCTTTTCCCTTTCTAAATGTTACCTGGCTCATACATCCTGTTATATATCTTCCTCTCTCTCTCTCTCCTGATTGCGCAGGAAGCTGAAAGAGGTGCGTTTGGATCGGACACACCGTGATGGACTGGGTCTGAGTGTCCGAGGAGGGCTGGAGTTTGGCAGCGGTCTCTATATATCACAGATTGTCAAAGACGGTCAGGCCGGGAATGTCGGCCTTCAGGTATATTTGTATGATTTAACTGTGATGTTTACGTTGTTGTTTTTTAATTTCCTTTTATATTGCTGTGTATGTTTATAATCCTAAAACACAAAATGCTGATTTCTATTATTTTTTAATTTTTTTAATTTAACCTCTATTTAGTTAAAGTACCAAATAAAGAGCTATTTGTATGTAGAATAATTATTTTGCCATGATAGTTGATAGATGATATTTATTAATGTGAAGGCAAGGGACCCAATGTTGTGTCTGTTGAGTGGGTCAAATTCATTTTCTATGGCCATGTGTCTTATATGTCAGTCATAATGCAATAATCCACTAGGTGGGGTAAAGCACCATGTTTTTAAACTCTCACAGAGCTTGCATGTCTGTCACTGATAGTCCAGTTTCACCCAGATGGACATTAAATACAATTAACAACTTCTGTCATGAAAGAAAAAGTTAATGTCCTATTTATTATGTATTAATACAGATAGAGACACTGTGAGTCATTGTGTATTATGACAGACGTGCAATACACTTTGTAACTACATCCAATGTGAGGATAGTGTCCTGTCTGATATCTGGATAAAACACATAGAGACACAGTCAATGTAAAACATGACAGCATTACTGCTGGTACTTATGGAAATGCCAGGTGAAAAAATAATTACTTATATTAAAATTATTCTACATTCAAAGGAATATTGTACAATGCATTATTACTTGCTAAAAGACATATTGAGTAGGTTAGCTTCAAATGTATTTACATATAGATAAGCAATGCATATAGATAAGCATTGCAACACATGTATGTAGGGCGTGTAGCTGAGGCTAATATGCAACCCCCGTCCGTGGTCAGGCTTTTAAATCTAGTTTAAAACAGCCAAACAAATGAATTGATAAAACTGAACAGATCAAATCGACGTGTGTATATAATGCATATGTCTATTTCTGTGTGTGTATTGCACATGACTGGAGACATTGGCATATACCTGTGATAGCTAAGCTCAGTTATTTAAACGGCTAAAACATCTAAATGTAAATAGATGACACAGATCAGATCAATAAGTCATTTTGTATATTCAACAGACAGGGATGTAATTTGTTGGTGTAGCAATTACTCCATCTCTCAATGGTGTGTATGTGTGCTTGACATATTGAAAGTGAAGGTGTCATCCATAACATCCCATCCTGTCTTGATTCACAGGTTGGTGATGAGATTGTGCGCATCAATGGATACTCCATCTCCTCCTGTATCCACGAGGAGGTCATCAGTCTCATCAAGACCAAGAAGATTGTGTCACTCAAAGTCAGGCGTACGTCATACAAACACAAACTCGTTTTCCAGTAGTATGATTGATGTGCATCAAAATTAATATTGTTTATCATCAATGGCATCATTCCTTTGATTTTATTTGTTGTTTTTCCATATGTGCAGATGTGGGGATGATCCCAGTGAAAAGGTAAGATAATTGTAATATGGTAATATAGTTTCTATCTGCTGATTGAATGTTGAAATGGAGAGTTAATGTGCTGAGATTACATTGAAGTGCATAGATCTCTGCATTCTCATTCGCTTCCTTTCATTTCTCCAGCTCATCAGATGAACCCCTCAAGTGGCAGTTTGTCGACCAGTTTGTGTCTGAGTCAGGGGTAGGAGGCAGATTTAGTTTTTGCTTCAAGTTGTTGTTCAGTTCCAAACGTTGCATCACATCAGCAGACAGCTTATGAACTTTCTGTAACTACCACAGGAGAAAAAAAGCAGCATTGCAGGCTTGGCGTCCATCGGAGGCAAAGAAATCAAGGAGAAGAAGGTTTTCCTCAGCCTCGTGGGTACCAAGGGTATGGGCATCAGCATCTCCAGTGGTCCAACCCAGAAACCTGGTATTTACATCAGTAACGTCAAGCCAGGCTCCCTGTCTGCAGAAGTTGGACTTGAGGTGCTCAAAATGACCAGAACACCTCTATGAAAGTGTGACACTCGTATACTCATGTACTGCTGTGAACTACATCTATGTCTTATCCCAAAATGTAGATTGGAGACCAGATTGTGGAGGTGAACGGGGTGGATTTCACCAATGCAGACCACAAAGAGGTGAATTTTAAATTAATTGTCCACTTGTAATAATGGCAGCTGGAGTCTAAAGTCATTTTTATTTTAACATAGATTTACAATTTTACACATTTTGTCCTTTTTATCCAAAGCACCCACAGCGCCATTTGTTTTAACTGTGCCACTGGCAGTGTTTGTTCTACGCTCAGCTCACTGAGCTGCAGATCCACCGTCAAATTAGCGTTTAACCAGCCAAAATGGTTTTGCAGTAGAAAAGAAATCCCTCATGGACTATTGTTTTTCTTTTGCCAAAGTGTCTGATGGAGAAAACAAAGCCTGCAGTATTTACCAGGATTTGGTTGTAATATGACACCCTGATAAATACACATAACACATACGTCACACAGGCAAGGCTCTTGTCTTTCTAAGAGACTGTTGTTGTTTTTCCCTTAATTTTATTCATGAAATGTATCTTTGAAAATAATACATTATTTGAAGTTTTCTGTTATCACGTTCCCAGGCTGTGAGAGTCCTGAAGAGCAGCAGGAGTCTGACGATTACTGTTCTGACCGGAGCTGTAAGTACACTCTAGCTGCATTATGTTTAATGAAAAATAATAATACATTATAGATAATACTATAATCAATACTACATTGTCTTTTGCAGCTCAACTCATAATTCTTGTGTTTTTTTGCCATACAACTCTTGTGAATATTGTTGAATTCACTCAAAGACACAACATAAAGCATCACTGAGTTTAAGATACAGTACATATGATCACATCTGTTTATGAGACACTCAACCCTTTACAATTAATAATCCTAGATAAAGTGACACTTTTGTGTTTCAACATGTAGAGTATTTACATTTAAAGGGATTCCCAGAGATATCCAAGTTTCTGGGAGATAAAATGACTCTAATGAGTTAAGAAGAAATGCATAGTAAAGTTAAGTTACAATCATGACATAGTGGTGATAGGTAAACAAAATGGAGTATATAAAATGCCTTGAATTGTTGTGTATATTGTAATTGGGATCACATAAGGATATGTAGATAAGGAAATACCTGGTAATTACATTTGGATCTACTTATGAGGTAATCTCTCTCAGAAGGTAAAACAGTGAAGGGATATATCTGTTATGGATGTGGGAACACAAACCCTTTGCATTCCTGCACCACACAGATTAATGTGTTGTTTTGTTTTGGAGACATCACATCACTGAGCCTGTGCCTGCAGGAACAACACTTATCATCCATCAAGTCACTCAGCAGGTTGTTTGCTCTCGGGACTCAGTGATGGCGACTGTGTAACCGAGACAAGCAGTCCCCTCTTATTTACGGTTTTCCTTGATGCCTGTCTGATGCATTTATTTATTGGCATCTACTTAACCAGGGAGCCCTGCAACAGAACATATTTGGGACTATATACAGTGCAGTATTTCTTTTCTAGTATGTATTTTATATATTTTTGTACCTGCATCTATATAGTAATTATGTACTAATTATAGAAATTGCTCACCCACTGTAGATCAATGATTCTTAGGTTGCGAATGAGGCTTCAAAGAGGTGACAAAAACAGACATGTCTCCTCTCTCCCTGGTCGGGGACAGAGACTGTTTTGGGCTTGCCTGTTGGTCTCCAGAGCCCAAAAAAGTTTTTGGACCCCTGCTGTACACAAGGTCTTTCCCTGATTGTCACCTCTGGCTGCTGTCACCCTCTCAGGGCAGAGATCTGTTCATGACAGATGAGGAGCGTCTGGCAGTGGAGGCCCGCAGGGAGCTTGACAGGCAGGAGCTGATGCACCAGAAGAGGGTGGCACTGGAGACCAACAAAATCATTAAAGAGCAGCAGGAGAAGGAGAAGCAGTGAGTGAACAGCACAAAACTTTCCTCTTCTTGAAATCTATCCTTCTTTTTCTGTCCGTCCATATGTCTGTCTTTCCATCCCATTCTCATGAACGCGATATCTCAGGAACGTTTGCAGGGAATTTCTTCAAATTTGATTTAAGGATGACCTGATTAGATTTTGGTGGTAAAAGGGTAAAGTCACAAAACACATTTTTGGCCATAACTCAAGACATTCATAAGATAATTTTGAAGATTTCACACAAATGTCTGATATAATGATTAAGTGATGACATTTTGGACAGACATCCAAGCTGTTGTTGTGTTATGGCAGAAGAATGACAGTTGAAGTAGGCTCCATGGTAGTGCAATTTTGATCTAATTCAGTTTTAAAAGTTATTGTCACACAATCCTAAATCATAGCATAGCACCATATTTATTTCAATGACATCATTGATGTATACACACACGGTTTAACCCAATATGAAATGATATTGATTTGATGACAGAAATAGAATTTCTATTTAAAACTAATGAGCGTCTGGTATGGATATCCCTCGTTCTTAAACACGCACACACACACACACACACACACACACACACACACACACACACAGAATTCATGCTCTACCTCTCCAAAGAAGCTCTGCAAGTTAAGTAGCTTCAACTCCGGCTGCCCAACAAATTACTAAATCCTCACCCTGAAATTGAGAACACTAACTGATAAAAAATTGCTTTACTGACTAGAAGCAAGTGTTTGTTCTCGGAAATTGGCTGACATTTTGATACAGCTCAACACAAAAATCCACTTTCAGCTGCAAGACTCATTTTGTCTAATTAACTTGGCGAATAGCAAGTCATCACCTAACAGCAAAGGCTTTGACTGGCATTACTTTGATGTTTTACAGAAATCCTTCTGTGCATTTTAGAGGCAGCCTCCAACGTGTTTGGTCAGTCAGTGCCATATTCTGGATTTACAATAGCCTAGTTCTTTCCTTTACCTTTGTAGATCAAACCTTTCCTGTCAACCCCAAATTCAAAAGCCTCAAATGCATCCAGGTCATTGCATGACCTCCTTACACCACAACACAGCAGAGAAACTACTCTAGTACTCTACATGTGTGAAGATAATTTCCCTGTGAACTAGGCATATGTTTCACGAACATACATATATTTGGTGTGAAGAAAGTAAACAGGATTTACATTGATTTTTCCATCTAACTGAGGACCTTATATTGTTGTGTTGTTACATCACTATAGATTTATGTTCACAGGCGTTTGTAAATTCAGATGACACACTCAGTTTTCTCATTGCTTTGATGCCAGCAATATCTGAGGATGAATAATGGGATTGCATATCACATGTTGCAGGGCTGACACTCTCAATTGCAGCCATAAACTGGATATTTATAGCCCTGTGCTATCGCATGTTGAGTGGACAGAGATTTATTTTGTATATTTATCATGTGTTTAACAGGAGAAAGATGGAGATCTCTCAGAAAGCTGCAGAGGAAGAGGAGCGCTATAAAAAGGAGATGGAGAAGTATACAACTAATATTGTGTTTTTAAAGAGGACTTATTATGCTTTTGTGCTTTACCCCTTTCCTTTAGTGTGTTATATAGTTTGTTTGTGCATGTAAAAGGTCTGCAAAGTTACAAAGCCCAAAGTCCACACCAAAGGGAGTTACTCTCCCCTACAGAAACACTGCTCCTGAACTGCCTGAAACACCTCGCTTGAAGTCTCGCTTTTTCTTCCGTAACGTGGTGATGTCACCAAGTAACACATTTGCATAATATCAGAAAAAAGGGGGTGAAAAGGGGTGCTGCAGCACAGCCCGTATGAGAAAAGTAAAGTGTTTTTTGAACATTAAAGCATGTAAACATGTTCTAGTAGAAACCCAAAACACAAGTATTCACCTGAAAATAAGCATAATAGGTCCTCTCTTTAATGCCCATAAAGTGCCAATTCAGTATTGTTTTGGCATGTATAAAATATCTTACATCTCTCATGTGTTTTGTCGTTCTCTGTAGGATTGAGGCGGTGGAGAAGAAGCACAGCAGAGAGTGGGAGGAGGACTGGGGAGCCAAAGACAGGCCCAAGAGTCCTAAGAGCCCCCGCACCCCAAAGAGCCCATCACCCGCCGCTCCTGACACAAAAAACACCAAGGCCAAGAGTTCTCGTAAGGACACCTGAAAGCGTCTTCGTCTTGAAATGCATGAATCCTCTATTTACTCCTGAACCTACATATTTACTTTTCCTCTGAAACTATAGAGTTGTAGAAGTTACTCTTGCCTGGGTTTCACCTCATCTCTCCTCCTCTCTTCCGCACGCTCTCTGTGTCTCTTCCTGTCACTTCTGTGTGCTGTGCTGCTTTTTATGGCCTCTTCTCTAAGCTGATGAAGCCAGCTCCCTCACAGAGGAAGACAAGGAGGAAGAACAGGATAGACAAGTGAGTCTGGCGCCTCAGCTGCTATTGTCACAGCTGTTGTCGGAGGATGTTCGTGCAAACTGGCATACACATAGACTGGTGCTAGATTTCCTTTGACAACCAAAATGTAACCATTAGAGAGCGTGTTTTCAGTATCATTTCAATCAGTTGCATTTTTTTGCAAGATGCTGCTGAAAATTAATGATACACAACCAAAATCCAGCTATTGAAAGCTGTCTGTTTTGCATCACTAAAACGCAGTTAGCATCTTTGGTTTTCAATGTAGTTATTCAGAGTGCCTGAATGGAGCAGGCTTGATCTTTTTCTCTAATTTTTCTCTTTGAGTGCTGTGTCGTGGTTCTTTAGTGTGATGTTTTATTTGTTTTTTTTAAATAGATGCACTGCTTGGAGTTTGCTGAGACTGTGTTAGACATTGGATCTTATTTAACAAACTTGTGAGAGTCACCTGTGTTCATCTCCGTCCTCAGCATTTGGCTGGTTTTATCGATATGAGGGAAAACTGCCGTCACTCCGCAAGGTACTGTCAGCTGCCTGAGTACAGTGTGGTGTAAGAGTGGCTACAAAGGAAAGATAACCTTATGTCATCATGACAAAGTGGCTGTTCATATTCAAGATTAGAGCTTTTGTTCTTAGAAATATTTATAAAACTTCCTGTTGTTTGCTGGGCTTTTATCCATCACATACAGCGTGGTGTCGCTAGCTAGTTCTGCATGTCATGCTGTGTGGTTTGGAGTGGCAGATTTGTCTGTCCCCTGCTTTTATTATTTTGACTAACTGATGATACATCAGAAAGGAGAAAAGAAGAAGAAAAAGAAGAAAGTGTCCAACACGGACACACTGCAGGAGCAGAGAAAGAACAAGAAGGAGATGGAGTTTGAGCTGAAACTCGCCAAGGAGAAGGAAGAGATGCATGAACGAGAGAAGCAACTGAAGATCAATCGGCTTGTTCAGGAGGTACGAAAAGAGGGGAGTGGACTTGTTCTTAAATACTGAACAAAGTGACAATGTGGATCCAACCATTTTATATTTATAATGTACTTTATGGCAACATTGACTTTCAGGGTGTCAAGCTAAGCATGTGAATGTGTGTAAAGGGCTAATTCCTTTTGTCTGACGCTGCCCGGCTCTGCCTCTGTGCCAGGTCTCAGAGACGGAGAGGGAAGACCTCGAGGAGTCGGAGAAAGTGCAACACTGGGTAGAGCGTCTTTGTCAGACTCGGTTGGAGCAGATATCCTGTGTGGAGACTGAATCCCCAGAGGTACAGAGTGAGACCTCCTCTGTCCAAACCTCTCTGCACTCATAGAGCTATGTTATAAGCCATTTTTTTTACTGTTGGAAGGAGATGAATAGGACTCTAATACAGTAGCGTAGCATTGATGATAATAGCATTGAGGCAACTCCTTCCTGACATTTTTAGTTGGTGACAGTTCAGAAAAAATTTCTTCCCAGCCATTAGAATTCAGCAAGGTGGGGTTTACACCACTATGAATGCCACTTTTTCATTTCAAATGTTAAGTTGCATGATTTATATGACGCATGTGGTGAGTGTGTAGTTGGAAATTTTATTTTCATCTGCTCATACCCCTAAAAATAACTTATTTTTCAGCAATAAATTGGTAGGAAAGTACAAGAGAGGTGTAAAATTATGAATTTTTGAATATGAATTGTGAAATACCACAAATAGACAAAAAATACCCATGCTCTATTATCCCATTCCCATTCTTATTCATGGACATGACAACGTTTTGGCACAAATGATCTTCTTCAGGTAGCCGCAGACCATTTGTCATGTCCATGTAGAATAAAAGACCAACAGGGAATGAGATGATAATCTGCAGGAAATAATTTATGGATTGCCTCCTGAATTCTTTAAAAGGTCAACAGAAGAATTGACACGAGATGAAACAAATCATTTTTCATATCATTGTGACTTTAAGCTCTCCCCGCCGCGCTCTCCTGCTTTGGCGCCCAAGGTGAAGCGTTTCGCTGGCGGCCTCCACCTGGCCACCACTGATCTGGATGACATTAACCTGGATGAAGTGGATCAGAGCCTGAGGGGCCCTCTGAAGAGACTGGCCCCCACCCAGCCCAGCACTAGCCAGCCTCCACCTCCTTTGCCTCTCCCTCCACCCTTGCCCAAGCTGAACCCCACAATACCCAACTACTCCCCTCCCCCCTCTCGAGCGCCACCTCAGCGGCGGCCACCTTCACCGCCCAGCGCTAGAAAACCTCCCTCTGCCCCATCTACCTTGACCAACAAGGGGCGCAGGCCTCACCCTCAGCCTCCCCAACCCCAACCACCTCACCCACCTTCCTCCCACTATCCTCCGCCTCAGTCGTCATGGCCTCCATCCTCCCCTCAGCCTGCTCCGCGTCCTCCTCCGCCACCACCCCCTCCTCCACTACCTCCTCCGCCTCCCCCTCCGCCTCCACCCCCACAACACTCAGGAGACCGAGTAGGAGCCCTCAGCGGCTACCGCCAGCATCAGCACCATCACCTCCAACACCCTCCCAGTCCACCAGAGCACAGGAGCGAGTGGGAGACAGGCGGCTACCTGCCAAGAGGAGGGCTTTACTCGTCCAACGCCAGTGAAATGTCCTACCCCTCTAGTCCAAAGGTTAGAGAGATGATGTGTTGGATTGGCTTTTCCTCTTTGTATTATTGCTTTGTTGAACTGATAGATGGCACAATTCTTTTTTTCCATCTATAAAACGTTGCATCAGCAGTTTAAAGAAATATGTAGAGCATGTTCATGCTCTGTGCATTTATGTGCATGTTCTGTTTTATGTATTAATATGTTTTATGCATGAAGAGAGAGCGATACACAGTATTAGCATGATTGATTTGTGCAGTCATTGATTTCCAATTTACTTCTCGCTGAAGGAATGGCATGCAGAGATGCAGTTACTTGTTATTGATGTGTGCTTTGCCTTGTAGCTGTGTGGATTGTTACACTGAGTGGAGTGTTGCATTGTGTGGGGTACTGATGAAAGCAGCATGTTGATTGCTCATGAGAGGAGCTGATTTTTTAAGAAGAATGCGTGTGCTCGCATTTGTTTGAACATTTGCATTTCATCCAATGGGTTATGCATTGAATGCCTTTGAAACCTCATGTCATGCTTTGATATCTGAGGAGATGGGAGTGAGTCTGGGTGACATTGGCTGATATTCCTGCAGTGCTCTCTGCTCTGTATGTGCCAGGGGGCTGAAAGATTCATTTTATTTCACTGTGGTTCAGGTAATGAGAAATACCTCCCATGCCAGCCATATTTCCACCTCAAGCACCCCCTTGGTGAGTGCCTTTCTGTAAAAATCTGATGTGAAGTTTTACAAACACCCCATCCATTTTTCGTAAAAATTATGAGCTTTATACATTTTGTGAAATCCTATCAAAATAAGATGCTTTTTGTTGTAAAATGACTTATTGAATGAACATACTGTTTAAATCCAAACCTATACTCAGCTGTTGCATGGAAACATGGTCTTTCCCCAATAGCAACTAGCTCCTAGTCCCCCCAACCAGAGGCGTCAGATGGCCCCTGTCATGTCTAAACCTGTCATGCTGCCGCAGTCTGGGACCCACCGACCAGATCCACTCAGATCTGCACTCCGTTCTGATGTCCTGGTATGAAACACACCACACTGCAATCACTTGCTCCCTGCGTAAATCCTCCCTCATTCAGCGTGATAGGGTCCTAAAGGATTCAGACACCTGACACAGCATGCCATCATCTGGCTGAGAGATTCATCTCTGCCTCTTTTTTTCAAGTCTTCCAGACTCTCCAGCTGTTTAGCAGAAAGCCAATCTGCAGTTATTAGATCACACAGGGGAGCCATTTCCCCTTCTTGTTAAAAAGCTCCAATGAAACTGGACATATTGATTATTTTTCAAACAGCATTGACTTTGGAGAAACCCTTTCCAGTTCCAGTAACTCTCTGCATCACAATAATAGCACCTGAGAGCACAACCACACACTTCTACCTTCAGTTCAGCAGCACTTCTGCACCTGAAGGAGAAATGCTCCGCTGAGAGGCACCTTGACTGTAACAACTGAAGCAGGGGGCGCCATAAATCATTCACTTTCCCCTGACATGTTTTACCCTAATAGTCAGAGTGGACTACACTGCTGCAGCACACAGCTATGCTATTAATGTTTATAAATACAATTTTATATGTTGTTTTTCATAAGCTGAATTGAAAGATTGACATAAAAAAAAATGCTGCTATATTTTTTATATTCCCAGAGACTGTGGTGTACCATATGCTGTAGTATTTACAAAGGATTTCTGTTGGTCATTGTTTTTCATCGGCCTGGAGGAAAGGGCCAAAGAACTTAAAGGATAAGGCTGTTAATAGTATTTAGTTTTCTTATTGTCAACAAATTCCATGAAAAGACCAAAACCAACATTGAAATGATCTACTAACAAGCCTGACATAACTTATTCCTCTATTGGACCTCCATATGTTGTGCAAAAACTATTAAACACACATCAATCAGCATGCTGTTGCACTAGCAGACATGTTCCTTTGTGACAATCAACATGAGCATTTGAGTCAATATATCATCCTGTTTCTGTGTTTTCAACCTGGACCTTGTTATCCCATTATGTCTAAGTGACTAATGGAGACAACACTTTTTGGAATTGATCCAGTATTGATGGAGAATGCTGCAGCCGCTAAACAAGCTGTAATGTAATCATTTGGGGCAACCTGGTACCATCAGTTTACATCTGCTAAAAGTGCTTGTTTTTGCCACTGACAGGCTCAGATTGTCATTATTAGTGTCTGACAACATTATGGAAAGGAACCTACAGAGAAATTAAACATTTTTCTTACCTTTTGCTTGATCTGATCTGTTTGTTATTGTGTGTCTTGCTCTGAGAAGTCTTACTCAGCTATGACATTGAAAATCTTTTAGATAACACTAAGCTTTCTGTAGTCCAACACAACAAACTCTGACATCACCGATGTCCTGTGGCACTCCTCTCTCCACTCTCACTCATGTTTCCACTGTTGTCTGTCGTCAGATACTTATAATAACAATCTAAGCCTGTCAATGGCAAAAACAATCACTTTTAGTGGACGTAAAATGACGGTACCAGATTGCCCCAAATGATTACATTACAGCTTGTTTAGCGGCTGCAGTGCTCTCTCTCAATATTGGACCAGTTTCAAAAGGTGTTGTCCTAATAGTAGACACAAAAACATGGGGCCTGGTTGAAAAATAATTTAAGCAACGACTGAAAATACTCTCCAACAAATGCACTATTTTCTACTGTTTGAGTAATGTTTGCTAAAAACTATTGTTCAGCTATTAAAGAACATTTTTTTGCCTTTTTTAAAAATGAAACTACTGGACTACTACATTATTGGTTTTGGTCTTTTCATGGGATTTCTTGACAATGATACAAATATAGTAACTTTGTCAATTGGACCAAAACTCTTCACATTTTTATGATATATATGACTTTTTATATATTGTTAGAAGGAATTGTCTTTGCCTACAGTTTTATAGTGTGGTTGACTCACCCTCCATTGGTTTAACTTCTCACCTTGCTGCAGTGATGTAGAGGTGCACTCCATGGTGCGTCAGTACACCGTGACATCACTGTGGTTACAGCAGGTGCAATAGAGCACACTTCTGACCACAGACATCACTGTTGCTGGGTGTGTTCAAAGGCAAAGCATACTTAAAACCTTCAACCAGAGAGGGTGGTAAAACACTGCTAGTTACTCTTCAACATGTATGGTATGTATATAGAACATAATTACAGCATAGGAGTGAGGGTTGTTTTGTTTTTATTTGCTCGCTAAAAGCAGCTACCTGGTCTTGTGTTTCAGCCTCCAGAAATGCTGAAACGAATGGTGCCTTTCAACTCGTCTTTTAAATCAAACAGCAGACGACAAGTAATCCATACATATCGCCACCTCTATTGATTTATTGTTATACTCCTGAGTGCTTTTTTCTCATGTTCTTTCTACACTTTGTCTCCGTGTTCTCACACACCAGGTTTCCTCATGGTTGTCTTCCTTTATTTTGTTGGCAGCATCACTTCCTTTAGGTGTAGCTTTCGCATGAGTGCACTTTTATTGATTTGGAGCACACAACAGTACTGTGAACATGCAGTGTGTGAATGCATGTTGCGGTCTTACTGCTGTTATTGGTTTTGATCTTTACTGGCAACAGATGGTTTGTATGTAAAGGATTGTCCTCCCGCTGGTTGTAATCTGTCTCTCTATGTGGGTTGGTCCAGTGTGCATTACTAAAAGAAAAGAAGGTGGCTGTTTTACCTTTTCTTGTATCTCCACTTTGCTTAGAGACCGAGAACATCAGTCTCATTAGATTTACTGTATCTATTATTCCAAATACCATTTTAGTTAGATTTGTTTGGGCTGATTTCAACTGCTGCCTCCAGACACGACAAATAAAAACGTATGTTACAATTGGGTTCATTTTTTATGTCTAATGTTGAGCAAAACAACAGGAAATGAAGAGTTAGATTAATGTGTGTTTATTCTGCAGGGAGAAAAATGTCTCTCTGAGTCATCGTAGCTGGATAAATGCGACGTCCTTTGTTCTGTTTCCTTCCCCTGAAATTAAGTGGCTGTCGTCTTTGGTAGGAATGATTAGGAAAGATTTTCTGTACTTGCGCATGTTCCCTTTAATTATTCTTGTCATTATTGAATTAAAGTGTGAGGCTTTGAAAGCCACTGTGCTTTTTTAATTATTGGCTCTGGGGTCTCCATGGTTTCCGTTTGTTCAGAATGGTATTAAAACTTTAACATAGAACTGGTTGTCAAAGGAAATCTTGATACACCGCTGACATTCACAGAGATTTCTTAGAGATTTTCTTTTGTTTCATTGTGTCCACCATTGACGTATTGATCAGTTTTAATGAACTGCCTGTTGATTCTCTTTCAGGGATTTCAGAAATACGAGGAAGATTTTGATCCCTACTCCATGGTATTGTATGCCTGTTCTTGTTAGCACTACAACAATGCAGAAAATGAAACACATATTTGGCAGTTTAAGATAGTGGAATAGAAAGTAGTATTTAGCTAACAGGCCTTAGCTCCTGCTAACTAGAAATGCTAGAATCAATTAACCAAAATAGCTTATGTTTCTAAAGGTTACAAAATATGTTATTCCCATGGCAAGCCATTGTGAATTATGTTACACCAGGGATACCTTAAAAATAGCATTGCAAGACAACTTTAACAGTTAAAAATTTACAAAATAATTACACATAATTGCATTAACTGTCAGGGTTCAGAAGGGAAGTTAGCTAGACTTGCGAGTTTATTGATAGCTAAACAAGCTAACTTCTGGTAGCTAGCTAGTGAGCCAAACTAGTCAATTAAGAGGACCTATTATGCTCATTTTCAGGTGCATACATGTATTTGGGGTTTCTACTAGAACTTTTGATGTTCCCCCCCTCCCAAACCCCAACTTTTGGCTTTGTTTGAGTATGTGCCAAATAAACCGCTAGGCAGGTATTATGCAGCTGTGTTACTTGGTGACATCACCACGTTACAGAACAAAAGCCAGGACTTCAAGCGAGGCGTTTCAGGTAGTTCAGGAGCAGTGTTTCTGTGGGGGAGAGTAACTCCCTTTGCTGTCTGCTTTGTGACTTTGCAGACCTTTTACATGCACAAAAAACTATATAATACATTAAAGGAAAGGGTAAAAGCACAAAGGCATAATAGGTCCCCTTTAATTGTCTATTTCCAGTTTGTTTACCTAAAGAACATGAAGAACTTTCCTGAGGTAAACTATTCTGGAGCAGCCTCTCTTTATAAGTTATAGCTTACCATGGTTAATAACTCCCAAAGGGTATATTTTACGTCTCTTGTTTTTTGCTGAGCACATTTTCAGGGAGTAGACAGACATTCTTAATGTTGGTACCTCTATTTATTGTTTTACTACTTACTTAGCAACTGCAATGTTGTTTTGTGTTTTCCTCCTCTTCAATCCTTTCTTTGTCAATAGTTCTCCTCGGACCAGATAGACGGGCGAGATGTGAGACTGCTGAGAATCAAAAAGGTACTGACTGCATCTTCTGCCTTGACTTCAGATAACTCACTTTATCAACGAGAGGAATCTCACTTATCACTTTTAAATGACGATATTCAAAAACATGACTGATGGCGTTGATGCTTTTGTTCATTGTTCTTAAGACTGGGCAGCTTGACATTGCTCTGGAGGGAGGTGCAGACTCTCCCTTGGGAAAGCTGGTGATATCTTCTGTGTATGAAGGTGGCGCTGCTGATAAGCACGGTCAGTTAATTTTTTATTTTCAAATATTTACTTAAAGGGTAACTTTGGTATTTTTTTCAACCTGGATTGTCCTTTTATTTTCCCATGTTATTTTGTCTAAGTGACTAATGGGGAAAACAATTTTTTAAAGTGGTCCAGTATTGAGTGAGAACGCTGCAGATGGCAGCTGCTAAACGAGCTGTAATGTAATCGCTCAGGGCAGTTCCACACCGTCAATATAATACAATCCACTTAAAGTGCTTGTTTTTCCAGATTGTTATTATAAGTGTCTAACAACATTATGGAAAGGACCCTGCAGAGAAATACAATGTCTTTCTTACCTTTTGCTTGACCCGGTCTGTTTGTTACTTGTTGCCAGAAAAATTGAAATCTACAAGCTGAATGCTTGGCCTCCGTTATTGCTGCTTGCAGCTTTCTCGAGAACCGCTCATCCAAACCACTTCATACTCAATACTTTGCTTCCTTGGGTCCTGAGCAATACACCCGCCATGACATACAGTAGTTGCGTCCCCTAGCAGTGCCAGAGTATACACGTCATTATGGGTGCAAAAGCTCACACAAACATCGACAGAGAGCGAGCTGTAACCAGCATGCAGTTGTAACAGTTAATGTAGTGAGCGACGGAGAACGAGTTGTACTACCCATGGATGTATCATAGAACTGGATACCGGACTCCAAGATGGAGCCTATTCAGTCCAATGAGAATTGCTCCCCTGGCGCATACTACCAAAAGGTTTTCTAGCTTTCGGGTTACTTACAGGTTTATGTGGCCGACTGAATATGCGCAATGATGTTAATCCCATCATGCCTCTGGCCCAGCCAGTGTGCTTGTGCACAGCGGTGACATCATTCAGAAAAAAAGGGTCCTCGATCACTACACCCGCAAAGGGTGAAGTCGATCGGAAGAACTGTTGTCGAGAAAATCAAACGACAGGCAGACAGACAGACAGAGAGACTCTTTCCATTTTAGTTAGATGAACACTGCAAATCAAATAGTAGTGAAAACATTTTAGATATGAATGTGCCAGTGAATGACACATGCTTGTTGACTTTCCTTCTAGTGCATACCATTGAGACAGACGCAGCCGTTTAGATGAATTTCCCCACTACAACACTGCATCACTGGGGGACAACATGTTCATGGTTTACTTGTTTACTTGAGTCGATGGAGAGATTTTTGAGCACCTCTTCACGCAGACTATATTTATCTCTGCAGTTGGCACTTACTCTCTGTGTGTCACTGTTGTGAATTAACATGTTTGACAGTGAACCATCTCTGATGTGTCTGTTTGTAGGTGGCGTTGTACCCGGAGATGAACTAATGGCTGTGAATGGGAAGATCCTGATTGACGCCACATTGACTGAGGGACAAAACTCTCTGGCTCGGGCCTGGAATAGTGGAGGGGTAGGACTCAGATCGGAGGAAAATTAAATGCCATACTTTACACACATTACATACATTATTGTTTACCCTAGTAGCTACAATAGCAGGGTGTTTAATTGACTGTACTTAAATCCCATCCACCTTGATTGATTGATTGTGCTTCACATTCTAATTTGCAGATTCAGTATGGCTTCATATTTTCTATTGATTCAGTCAAGCGCAAAATGAAAGTAAATTTTGTTTTTACCTTTAGGACTGGATCGATGTTGTGATTACTGTTTCCCCTCCGAAAGACTATGAAGATGAAGTGTAAGCATTCCTGATCATTATTTATGTTCTAGTCCAAACGTGTATATAATAATGTATTTTTCATATATACTATTATTCAAATGCACATGTGGTGCATTTTTGTGATAATTTTGACCATAATCTAATTTAACTGGCTCAGTAGTTTACAGAATTGTGACTGTGTGGATTGTGTGTCTGTGTGTGCATGTATGCAGCCCTAAGTCAGCATCAGTCAGTCCCACTGTGAACAGAAAGGTGTTTGAAGGCAATGCAACACTGTACAGACACGGCTACCTACTTCAGCACTAGCGCTCCCTCTCCTCCTACCTCACCCTCGTCCCGGTAATCAACCTAGTCTTCAAACCTCCTCCTCCTCCTCACTGCACGTCTCAGAGGGGATGTTTGGTGTGGCATTTGTTTTTGTTTGGCCCCGTTCTCTGTTCTTGAGCACATGTGACAGTCTCCCTGTCAATCAGAAGAAACGAGCAGAGTATTTTGGTATTTGTTTCCCCTCATCTTTGTCAAACTGTCAGATTTATGCATTGCTGTTACAGCTTGGTTATTAAAAGAAAAGCTAGTGTGTCAGTGAATGTATGTAGCATATACAGTATGCAGGTTTTCTGTTCGAAAAATGCCTCGAGGCGATGTTTCTTTACTGCTGAAACACGTGCTCTACAACTAAACAGCCATGCTATTCTAGTGAAGACATTTACAGCTAATGCAATCAGTGACCCTTCCCACCATATATCTGCCAAGTCCTGACCCAGTGAGCCGTATATAAACACATATGTACAGGTGTGGCCTCTGTGGTATTGTCCTGTGTCGTCAGGTCATGGCCGCTGATAGAAGCAGGCTTCCTAGGACTCCTGTCAGCCTTCAGCAGTTGGTCTGATTGATGTTGTTCCTCAGGACTGTTAGATATTCTGATATACATAGACACTAAGTGACAGCGGGTGGTCTGTAGGGAGGATTCCTCCTCTGCTACAGTAAAAATTCACATGTTCCCAGTGTTTGATCAGGGTTATTCTTTAAGTTGACATGATAAAGTTAAAAAAGAAGTGGGTTTTGCAGTTTCAATTCCTCAGTCAAAAAAGAATAGACAACAAAAGCTTGGGTTCAGTTTAAAGGGGGACACCACCTAAATTAAGAAATACAATAAGTTGTTTTCATTGCCTAGGAAAGTTCGATCAATATTTGTGAACATGAGCTGCTCTCTCTCAAAGCCAGAAACCAGAGAAGTACTGTAAGTCTCAAATGTGTGATGTCATAGGGTATAAAATGTGGAGCTTCTCCATAGACAATGAATGGAGACTGATTTTGTGGACCCACAGAATGTTTGTTTTCTTTTTTATATCCAAATGAGCTTTATTCACTTTAGTGTTGTCAGTTGTGAAACAGAAAATATATATACTCATTTCCCTGGGTGCTCTCAGTCAGACTCTAATTTTTGGATTTGGGAGACAGACGTTCATGTTTATTAATATTTTTTGGACTGTCTTAGACCATAGGAATAACATGTATGAATTTTTAAAATGGGCGTATTTCCCCTTTAAGCCCTAATTATCTTGTGTTTCTAAAACTCACCTGCATGTGTCTTGGTCTGTTGTGTTTAATGTGCAGTGACTGAAGTAAGCACGGTATAAAAAAAATCTTTTCCTCATGCAGGTTTAACAGCTTTTTATTTGGTGCTACTGCCATGGTTATCTTAAGTGTTGCTTATTAATTATTTTTTCTTCTCCTGCAGAACGTTCTTCTAGTCTCGTCAACAGCCTGCCAAGAAAACCACACTGATGAAGAAGCTTTTCATTGTTGATGATTCCTTCAGGATTCACAGTCATACTGAAGATGGTCTTTTGTTTTTACTCAGCATTACTACAGGCTCTGTGTCATGTATCAAGATATTCACACCATACAGTCGACACGTATCCCCACTGGCTTCTTTTGTTAATCCGGTCAATATTCAGTTGTCTCCAGTAATCTTTCTCACCTCTGTAAAGCCCATATGGGGTTTACCTCATTTAGATCCGCACGGCTACGCTGATTGTTCCTTCAGATATGTGTCTCATCTGTCAGTATAACAATGAAGGGCACATTAAAACAGGCAAACTGTAATCAATAGCAGCTCTGCAATCTGCATTTTCAAAGCCTCAATAAAGGACTGCTCATGATCACAGAATTGAGATTGTGTTGTGCATACTGATTGTCTGCTCTCTCTGCTTTGCTTTTTTCCAACATTGCGTTATCCGGTTGGTATTGCAGTGTGTGAAAAAGTAGCATTTTCAGAAAGACAAGATGTAAGTTAAGATGTAGATTTGTGTGCTTTTATAGGTCCTTATTTACTCTGTAGTTTGGCAGCCAGGCTCTGCCATAGGATTTTTCTTATTGTTTTAAATCAATTTCAAGCCAACTTGTGACTTTATGTCCATGACTGAGACAATGCAAAAATGTCTTAGTTTCAAAGTTATATTATTTTGTTTCCCCCATGTTTGGTTGTTTTAAAGGTGGATAATATTCAATATTCAGATACAATATTCTACTCATTTACAAGGAGCTCGAGGTAATAATTTTGCTCACATGCATCACGTCCTTCATCTTCTCTATCTGCTGTTTTCACCTGCTCTGCATCGATTCACTTGGAGCATGGGGAGCCATATAGTTTTGTAATTAAATGTCCACAGGGGGCAATAGAGCTCCTTCTTGAATACCAAGCTATACTGAGTGAGGGAGTCCCAGCTGTGTTTATAATTATGCTTTTAATGAACCAGAATCTCAGTAAATAGGCTTAAATCAGATGTATAATCAGAGTTCAGGCGTGAATTGTGGTAAATGTAAATTTACTATTGTGAATTAGGTTACACAGATACCTTAAAACTAGCATTATAACAACAAATAAGTAAAATCTAACAATAATAATTGCACATAATTGCATTAACTGTCCAGGTTCAGAAGGAAAGTTAGCTCGACTTGCAAGTTTGTTAATAGCTAAATAAGCTAACTTCTGGTAGCTAGCTAATGAAATAGAAATAGACTATTGTCAATTTGGCTTTTATTTTTAAAGAGGACCTATATGCTTATTTTCAGTTGCATATGTATGTGTATTGTGGGTTTCTACTAGAACATGTTTACATGCTTTAATATTCAAAAAATGCTTTATTTTTCTCATACCGGCTGTGCTACAGCACCTCTTTTCACCCTCTGTCTGAAACACTCTGTTTTAGCTCCTGATTGGTCAGCTGGCCCACTGTTGTGATTGGTCAACCGAATCAAACTCTTCAGACTCCGCTCCAGCTCCGCTCTAACTAGCTTTGTCTTAGGGAGTGTGCCGAAACAGCCGCTAGGCGGATATTATGCAAATGTGTTACTTGGTGACATCACCACATTACGGAAGAAAAAGCGAGACTTCAAGGTGTTTCAGGCAGTTCAGGAGCAGTGTTTCTGTGTGGGGGACAGTAACTCCCTTTGGCGTGGACTTTGGGCTTTGTAACTTTGCAGACCTTTTACATGCACACAAAAAAAAACTATATAACGCGCTAAAGGAAAGGGGGAAGCACAAAAGCATAATAGGTCCTTGTTAATTGGTTATTTCCAGTTTGTTTCCCTAAAGAACATAAATAATTGTGTGAACTATTCTGGAGCAGCATTCTTTATAAGTTATAGCCTACCATCCATGGTTAATAACTCCAGAAGGGTATATTATAAGTCTCTTTTGTTTTTTTGCTGAGCATTGCCATAAACACATACATAGAGAGTAGAACTCCATTCTTTATGTTGGGGAGCCATACAGTTTTGTAATTAAATGTCCACAGGGGGCAATATAGTGCTCCTTCTTGAATACCAAGCTAGAGAGAGTCCAGCTGTGTTTATAATTCTGCTTTTAATAAACCTGAATCTCAGTAAATATAGGCTTAAATTAGATTTATAATCAGAGTGCAGGAGTGAATTGGGGTAAATGTAAATTTACCATTGTGAATTAGGTTACACAGATACCTTAAAACTAGCATTTTAACAACAATTAAGTAAAATCTAACAATAATAATGACACATAATTGCATTAACTGTCCAGGTTCAGAAGGGAAGCTATACTACACTTGCAAGTTTGCTAGTGTTTGAATACCAAGCTAGAGAGAGTCCAGCTGTGTTTATAATTCTACTTTGAATAAACCTGAATGTCAGTAAATAGGCTTAAATTAGATTTA